>JAJJWW010001744.1:0-101336 GCA_023531295.1 Papaver armeniacum | reverse complement strand
GTATTATTGCCTCTGGCAGGATCATTGCACAAATATGACAAGTCTTAATACTCCCGTGAGTAAAAAGCCTCATGACATTTGCGTCTTTGACACTTATCACTCCCTAATGGAGGTGTCGTCCTATCATGCCCATGGTTACCCCTTCAAGGAGGCGTACCTCTACCATACAAGGTTGGCTCCTCCCATCCGGTCTTAACAACAACTAAAGTTATTTTTATGGACTCTTATCCCTTGCCGATATGGCTCATGGTTACAAGACCGCACCCTAGAGTGGTTTTTCTTCGGACCAGTGCATCATAGTCAAGACTTGCCAAGAATGGCCGGAGTACGCCCGAGGACGCCCTGGCACTCTTGGCTCAACGTACCTCGACGTCTTGATCAAATTTTGCACTCCTTAGGAGAGACCTTAGTCGTCCAACCTAAGTCATAAGCTTAGAATTTGAAAATCCAAGGCGCCTCTTTCGGATGGGCTTTATTGACCCGAAATCTCCATGACCCCGTTCCGGTGGGGGATAGCCTTTCCCAAGCCATGCAATAGGTTCTCCTTCTATGATGTACTTTAGGTCTTACATTTTCCTCTTGCGAGATTTTCTGGGAACTAGGTGTACGCCATAGTTGGGTGCCTCTCTCATTTAATCTTTTGATTTTCTTTTGTAAAAATCATAATTTCTCGGCGAAATTATCGCATGTTTTCAATTCGTTTTTGATAAATGTAATTTCGCAATAAAAATTTTCACTTTGATCTTCATTTCATTTTTCTTTTCCATTCGCTACTTTTGCTAGACCTTTTATGGATAATATTTTTTTAGATATAGTCTATTCCATGGTCGAAAGCTTGCGACAGCATATCATCCTCGGGATCCATCACGTTTATATGCCCCCTGCTTCACTATTTCTTTAATGATATATGGTTCGTCCCATTTCTTTTCTAATTTTCCATCATTTCCTCTCTCTCGATACACTAGTATTTCTCGCAACACCAAATCTCCCGGCGAAATTCTTTATTTTAACACGCTTATTGTATTCTCCCTGATAATCTTCGCCGATAGTTCTCCATATGTTGTAGCTATTTCTCTATTTTCTTCTAATTCATCAAGCTTTGTTAAAATCATGCCCGCACTTAAATTTTTCTCCCATGCTTCTCTCTTTGTTGGGGGAATAATGACCTCAGCTTGCTAGTACCGCTTCAACCCCATAATGTTAAACATAAAGGTGACATTTCGTAGATTCTCGCCTAGTTGTGTTATAAGCCTGACCGCATTATGCACTGTGCTCGGGCACCATGCTTTATTATGCCCCTCCATCTTCTTCTTCAATTTATCTGCAATTGTCTTGTTTGTTGCTTCCTCTTGTCCATTTCTTTTCATGATATAAAGGAGTGGATTTCCCATTTTATCTTAAATGCATTAAGAACATTTCTATATTCTCATTTCTCAGAATTTTCCATTATCATACACCAATTGTGTAGGAAATTCAAATCTACAAATGATATTTTCGAATATAAATGTGAACACATCTTTTATGCGAATATCTTTAACACCGCCTTCACTTGACCCTACTTTGTAAAATAATCTATTAGACAATCAAATATCTTCTTTGTCCGAGATCCTCGGTAGAAATGGTCCCACAATATCTAAACCCCACTTTCCAAAGGGCCACACACTTGTTGAAGATGATAAAGGTTCTCCCAGTGCATGTATCCTCCTACCATGCCGACATTCTTCACAACGCTTTGATACTTCTTTCGTCCTCATGCATGTACGGCTGATAATAACCTTGCATTTTTGTTTTGTATGCCAAGATCTTCCTCCACTATGGTTACCAAAGATTCCATAATGTAATGCTTTGTTATTTCTTCTCATTCTTTTCGTGTCAAGCATCTAAGTGATGGCCCATTAAATGATCTTCCTATACAACACCCCATCTCTGCTTTCGTAATTTGTCGCACGACTCTTCAATTTATGTGCCTCAATCTATTCCTGGTACTTCTCCTTTCTCTAGATATGCATGAAGTTCGATTCTCCCGGTCTGCGACATTGTTCGCCTTCTCCTCTTCCACATCTTCTATTATCATCACATCTCGCCTCTTCCTCCTCTTTCTTTGTTGATCAAGGCGGAAGAAGTGTATGTATCTTTATGCATCTGCGGTTGGATCTACCATCATACTTGGGATAAAAGCAAAGGCGTCTCGCTAACTGCTATCCTTCCTGATATGTGTCTCCATCTTATTTTGGGGATTTTATTGACAATTCCTCAACGAGCTTCTTATATTTCTTCAATGATGGTTCGTTCGTAGTGTATTCCCCTTTTATTTGGCGAATGACTAGATGCGAGTCACTTTGGTGATTCTTGGGTTTTCTAACTTCATTTCTATTGTGAATTTTTAGGCATGTACCACTGCTTCATATTCTCGTTTCATTATTAGTGGATGAGAACTCCAATGCGAAGGAAAAAGCCATTTCCACTCCTTCTCCGGCGAAATTAAGGAAATTCGAACCAATTTACCTTCCCATTTGATGATCCATCCACCAAGATTTCCATCTATTAGGCTATGTCACCAAGTCTCTTGGATTCCATGTTCTTCTTCTATATCCATCATCTCCCTCCACGTTTCATCGTGCTTTAATGGAAATTCTGCTAAGAAATCGCAACAACTTGTGATTTCGGTGAAGACAACATTTCATACTTGATCTCAAAATGTCCCACTTGAGCGTTCCACCTCTCTACTCTGCCTGATCTTTTGAATTTTTCATTACCGATTCAATTGGCACCTTTGTCAACACCTTTATTTTATGAGCACAGAAAGTATATGCGAAGCTTAAATGTTGCATCAACTAATGCCCGATTAATTTTTCAATCTTGGCGAATAATTTTTCTCTGCCGCATTGAATTTCTTGTTGATGTAGTAGATCTAGCTTTTCTACCCCTACGTCTATTCGCAACAACACAACATAATGCATGCGAAGTTGTCGCAAGATAGATTAGCAATTCTTCCCATAGCTTTGCTTTTTTTTTTTTAAGATAAATATATTCATCAAATGATCTTTTATCCCTTGCAGCGCTTGTTCGCATTCTTCCGTCCATCTAAACTTTGCTCCTCCTTAAGTATGTTGGAAGAAATGTTTTCACTTGTCTCGATGATCGTGAAATGAATTTTCCTAGCGAAGCCAAGAGTCCGTTTAATTTTTTGTACATCTTTCACCGTCGCTGGGCGTTGGCATGTCGCGAATTGCTTGTACTTTCTCTAGGTCAACTTGCATTCCTTCTTTTGACACGATGTATCCTAAGAACTTTCCGACGCAACACCGAAAATGCACTTTTCGGATTTACCTTGATGTTAAATTGCCTCATTTTATCAAAAATTTCCTTCAAATCTTGCATGATCTTTAGCTTCATTTACTTTTCACTGACATGTAGTCCACATACACTTCTAATGCCTTATGTATCCATTTCGCAAACACCTTCTCTACCATCCTCTAATATGTCGCTCCAGCATTTCGCAAACCAAATGGCATTTTACGGTAACAATATAATCCTGCCGGTGCGAAAAGGGAGTGTGTTCTTGATCTTAATCTCGTAAGAGGGATTTGATTGTAACCTTTATATCCATCTAAAAGAAGACATCCTATCATTCCTGCCGCCGATTCACCATCTCGTGGGATATCCGGTGAGGAAAACCGTCCTTAAGACAAGCTTTGTTTAGATCACTAAAATCTATCTGATTCTTATCCCATTGTTTTTCTTAGGCAACACGACCATATTCGCTATCCAATCCGTTATTTAACTCGCTCGTATAATTCATCGCGTCAAGAATCTTCTCTGCAATTCTTCTTCTATTTGGGGATGATACGTTGTTGCTATTTTTCTTATTCCTTCCTTGAATGGTTTTACACTTTTGTTAATTTTCAAATAATGACACGCGATAGAAGGATCTATTTAGGGCATCTCTTCCATGCTCACGCGAAGATGTCTTTATATTCTCGCAATAGATTGATTGTTCTTTCTTCCTCATCTGCGTCATTTTGGTTTCCAATTCTTAACATTTTTGGTTCTCCTTCGGTTCAAACATTTACTCCTTTTGTTGGCTTCAACTGCCGGTGTAGATCGTCGTTGATTCTCCTATTAGGGTTGGCTCTTTTATTGTTTTTATCGGTTTGTTTCCTTCTTCCGAAATTCTCGCTCGTATTCATTTTCCTTCCTCTCTGCTTTTATCATGTAAATTCTAAATTCTTCTTTTCCTTGCCTCCTTCGGCTGTTTTCCGGTGAATTTTTTCGCCTCTTTGCACGCCCCTTTCATAACTCTCCGCTTCTTTTTGATAGAACATTTTCGCATCGTTAACCTCCTGCGATTTCACCTACTCCACTTGGCATAGGAAATTTGATACATCACAGCAATTTTGATGCTACGGCTTTTGTCGCATGTATCCACGGCCTTCCCAATAGCATGTTGTAAGGTGACTCTATATCCACCACGCATAATGTCACTTGTGTTTCAAATTCTCTAGAATATTCGCACCTTTCTTTTCTCCTTTAGGTTTTTGGGATTTTCCAAAGCCGTGGATATGATATGTTGAACAAGTCATCTCTTTATCTTTGTATCCCATTAACTGAATGCATGATAGAACATTATATCAACTGAACTCCTGTATCTATTAAAGTTACGATTTCATCGCCCATTCTTCTACGACTTCGATGAATCATCCACCTCTTTTCGCTAGCGAGCTTGTTGGACTACCGACTAGTTTGTGTGCCTTAAATTTTCTTCTCGTATTTATGTCTTGTGAATGTACTTTTCTGCTTTTTCCAATCCTTTTAATGGTGACACCTTTTCCACTGTATTATAATTTTCTTTCCTTTCAAAATCTCGTTTATGTATTCTTCCTTTGATATTTTCATGGAACTCATTAATAATTGTCTTTGTTATTAAACTACACCCCAATCTCCCTCTGCTTTCTTTGGTTTTAATAATCTTTTCCTTGATCGGTTTTCTGTTTCATCATCTTTTGATTTCAATAATCCACTAAAAACTACATAAATTCTTCACCAATTATTCCAAACTCTTTCAAAATCACAATAACAATCTTCACACAATTTTAAAAAACTTTTTCAAATCCTTGTCATGATCTCCCTATTTCTTAGCGCCAATATGTGATCGCGGGTTTCCCAACAATCACACCTTAATGAATTACACACAATTATTTGCCCAAACTTCAAGAACATCACCAAATCTTTATTAACTTCTTTATGAATCTTACAAGAATGATAAGAATACAAGGAAATAAGAATTACTTACTGGACTCTCTCTCTCTCTATTTGCTTTCTCACTATTCTCCAAATGATTCCCCTCTCTCAAGTCTACTTGGTCCTTTATATAGGATGTTACATAATGGATGACAGCTAACCAACCTTTATTTTTGGATCCTACTGCGTCATTCTCGCAAGCTTACAAAGGTTTTCTTCGCACGTGTTCTTCAATCTGCAAAGTCTTCACACTTTCCTCGTGATTAGGTGATGTCACCGCCACGTCATTCCTCAAATAGTCCCGTAATGATCTTCGCAAATATTTGTTGGTTAAATCTTCATTGGGACACTTTGTAATTGAGATTCTACTCCTACACCAGGGAATAAAGCAAATGAACATGACATTTCACCAATAGAAGATGTGTAAATTCGTAAGTCTCTCTGTTCAAATACACGTCAGGATAGATACCTCGTATCCAGGCATTTTTAGGGGGCAGATTATTTAATTTTAAATTGAGTAAAGGTTAAAAAATACTACATCATTTTGTGGAAAAGTGTTATTTTTTCTTTTTCATTTAACCTAAAAATAGGTCAAATTGAAAAGTGAAAGTAATTATTTTCTAGAAACGGAGGAGTACAATTTTAGCAACCTAACAAGATCTCATCTGATGAGAAATTGGCAAGTCTAATGTGGTTTGGGTGAATATTTGATGAATATACATGACAGAATAAAGATTCACATAAAAAAGAAAAAGTTAGAACATATTCTCAAGAGCATCTCAAATATAAAGGGCATCCCAACTTTTTCATTATAAACAACAACTCAACTGAAATGACTTTTTTTTTTTTTTTTGCTCAGTTAACTGAATGACTTTTAGCAACATGGCAAAGTTTTCTTCCATAAATCTTAGAAGGTCATATAGTTGAGTGCATGCAACAAAAGCCAGAAAGAAAGCCATGAAAACTTAAGTGTTTGAATATACATTGAACTTTTTTGGATTCATTTCTTGAGCCTCAACCTTTTTTATTTGAAACAAGTCAAACAACCGAAAACATGAGAAACATATAGAGGTGTAAATTGGGGCCAGCCAAACACGTTTATGGCAAGCACAACACGTTAAAAATTGTGCACATCACGGCACAACACGTGAACCAGCCTAGCACGGGCTCAAGACGTTTATTTAAAGTGTTGTGATGTGTCGGACAAATAGAGCAAAGATAAAGCCGCAGCGGCCAAAGACGCGTCATGCGAAGAAAGAATGCCGTCATGCGTAAAATACTATACAATACATAACATTTGATGCATATTTTACACAAAAAATATTTGATGCATATTTCACAAAAAATCATTGTTTTAGTCGATTTTAATTTGACATTTTATTTTCAATTATGCTAATTTATTTCTAATAATACATGTACTAACTAAAATATTTCAAAAATATTTATTTTGGATAACATAAAATAAGTGTGGTAGCACAAAGACAACACGTTTATTTTTCTGCACAAGACAACACGGCACGCCATTTAGCAGTCTGATAAAGACAAGACGCTCAATCTTGACCTAGCCGCGAGCATAAAGACGCTGGCACGTTGACTTGAGTTACCAGTCGTGCCGATAATGTTTTTACACCTCTAGAAACATACACAAACACATAAAAACTATTAAAACCCCTGATATAAAAGGTTTTCCAACTTCAACTGAGTTACTTGAGTTACTAACGACAATACATAAGGCAAAAACAACGGAGACAACCAAATAACGGAATAACAATGAAAACAATCAGAGCATATATGAGCATAGTACTAAATAGACCACTAATAAAAGGGGCAGACAGCCATACTTTGTCCTCCACTGATGCAGTGATGCTCCTTGATCATTAGCTGTTGTATTAGCTTTTAAGTTCATCCATATATTTTCGCCCTCGGGCTGTTTGGAATACCAAGTGGAAGATCTCGAATTATGTATCTAAAGTGATTCCAACAATCAGTACTTCCATTAATAACATCAATTCTAGCATCCGTCCACTGTAGGTGTATCTAAAGTGACACAACACACCTATATAGTTTTATCACATATTCACAATAAAATGCTTATACCAGATTACATGACTTTATAACCTGCCTTGAATGTAACTCATATGTTACCAAGAAAAAAAAAGGTAACTCCTATGATACACCTACAAAATTTACAATGAAAGTTGAAGTCATTCACAATCTATTTTATGTGGTCTTTATTTCGTTTCTCCATGTGCCGCTATTAAATTCAAATCAAAATTAGTTTTTGAAATATATGGCAAAGAAAATTAGAGACGACATCAAAATTCATATTTAATTTGGATGTTGGAGGAAATTGAAAGGAGAATTATAGTTAATATCAAATTACATGTGCAAATATTGGCCGAAAACAAAATGCGATAGAAGTTCAAAGTATATCATCCGTGGGTTTCATACCTTTCGCCTCTGAGCTCCAAACGTGGACATCTACTTAAATGAATCTTGAGATTTCTTCCTCCAACAAGCAACCACAAAGACACTTCTTTCAATCGTAATGAAAAATAAAATAATTTTAAAAAAGTTGCTTGAAATTAAAAACCGTTCCTCATTGTAGGATTTTGATGCATACTCTGAAATCATTCAAGAGCACTAGTTCTTCAAATATTAAGAGCCTCATTGACTTTAAGCAGGGCCATCTTACGGTTTGGTGTCCTAAAGGAACTTGAATTTTAAGGGCTTTTGTGTGATATGAAATCAACAATGGAGGCAAAACTTTAATTTGGGACATAATTTTATACTATTGAAGCGGTAATTTTCATTTATAACTTGCATGACCAAGGCCGGGATTTTTTCCCCAAATTTTTTAGGTTAGATTCTCGGTGCCAAAATTTTAGATAGTTAATGATAGAAAACAGTTTGTAATAATTATAATTGTCTCAAACTTATGTTACATACAAATCATTTAATAACACTTACGACTGTTACAATTATTATTAACTTAAACAAAACCTTTTCTTTTTTTGCCTCAACAACTTGGGGCCCTAGGCAACGAAGCCCGCCTAGCTCGCCTGCCCTCTCACCGGCTTTAAGCTCCAAAATTTTCCATCAATGGCATGGTTTTTATCATCTCCTCATATCTACTATTTATTTCTTGAACCACTTATTTCTTGGTTCTTCCATGTTGATTTTCCCTCAAATTCTTTTTTGTTCTTGTTTTTAAATACCTTTAATGAATTTAAATAAATAATTCCCTAACTCTTTTCTCTCTCTATCTTTTTTCTTAAGTTGTATAGATTTTGTAGTGCAAATTCGGGAATATAGAGCTTATTTATAATTGAATCCGTTTTTCCTACCAATTTATTTCTCCTCCGCTCCTAAATAATAGGTTGGTTTCTATAAATAAATGTTTCAAAAAATAAAGGTTGGTTTCTAAATCGAGAAAGTCAAACGTTACTTTAGTTTTCCCTAATTCACTTTTCTTAAAATCTTTTGATGACAAGTGTTATGTGGACCATTTCACTTTACTTATTTTCACGATGTCATTCAATGAATTTTCACTTCACTTCTTTATCGACAAAGTGTCATGAGGACCACTTTCAATGATTAGTTCTCTTAATTTCCACCAACGTATTAATTAGAACAAAGGGAGTATGATTCTATGTTTCTAAATACTTTAAAATGGTGAAATTAACATGCAAACCAAATAAATAAATCCCAAAAAGGGAGAAAAACAATACCCATTTATTCAATTACAAAGATTCTAATTTCTATCTAGTTTTGTTATTTGTTTTACATGCTTAAAATTTTTTACGAAGATTCAGACACTAGACAGTACAATTCTTCAATTAGAATGCAGAATCCAAGTGATACGTTTTCTATAAATGTCACTTCTTTGCAGTTTTAATGGATTAAAAGTGAGTCAGGGACACTACTACCAAGTTGTACCAACAACTAAAAACTAACGGGCATTTTGATTCTTCAAATCAATGGCTTCTAATTTACCATTGCACTTGAACATCTCTTCATCTTCCTCGTGTTTTTGAATATTTTTTCCACCTTTTTCTCAATTTCCTCAAACATCTTAATAGCGCCTTGTAATATTCTCTCATGTTTTATCAAATTTTATTTTGCCCGTGATTTGAGATTGATATTTACATATAGCACCAACAACAATACCCATACAATAAAAATTTGTGAACACACATCCAAGTTACATCTATAAAAAAAATTAAGTCATGTAGGTGCCATGTCGCAGAAATGATACCGACGCTCATGATGTGAATGACTCGATTACCCATCAAATTGGGGTGAAACATAAACGGTCATGTGAACAGATAAACAATTGGGTAGAATTCTTATCAGGCTAAGGCCAAACTCAAACTGCATAATCCCAGAGGGTCCTGTGGATGAACGCATGCATATACAAAAGATAGATAGACGGAAAGCAATGAGAACCAATGTGTTTCAAAATACATTGGACATTTTTGGATTCATTTATCAAGACTCAATCTTTCTTATTCAAAACAAGCGAGAATATGAGAAAATACAGCAAACACAAAGAACTATGGAAACCCCGTGATATCAAGCTAGGTTTCCAATTATAATCAGCTGCATTCGAAGAATCCCTTTTTCTATTTTGGTTAATGGCAGTTCCTGCGGCAAGTTTACAAGTGAGAAAGGTCTTCGTCAAGGGGATCCGTTATCTCCTTTCATCTTCTTATTGGTTTCTGAGGTGCTAAATGTCATGTTATCTAAAGCTTTAGTGGCTGGTAAGTTGGGCGGCTTCGCAGCTAAGTACGGAGGCACATCTATCTGTTATCTTCAATTTGCAGATGACACGCTGGTTTTCCTCGACGCTGATCTTGAGCAAGTCAGGTTCTTGAAGTACTTACTTCTCTCTTTCGAGTTTGCCTCTGGTCTTAGTACTAACTTTAGTAAGTGCAGCTTATTTGTCGTTGGTGAAGTTGCGAATCTGGATGGTTTGGCCTCTGTTTTGGGTTGCTCTTGCGAATCATTTCCTGCTGTTTATTTGGGTTTACCTCTTGGAGAGCAGACTCTAGCTAAGACCAAGTGGGATAAAGTTGTCGAAATTTGCAAATCCCGGCTAGCTTCTTGGAAAAGGTCCTCTCTGTCCAAAGCCGGTAAGCTCACTTTGATTAAAAGTGTGCTCCTTAGTTTGCCCATTTACTACTTCTCCCTTTTTTTGGCTCCCAAATCAATAGTGGATCAAATCGAGAAGACTATTCGTGACTTCTTATGGCATAATTCAATTTGATAAAAAAATGTGCATTGGGTTGGTTGGTCCAAGGTTCGTAAGTCTCTTGATAAAGGTGGTTTAGGCATAAGGAGTCTCAGTGTCATTAACAAGTCTTTGCTGAAAAAATGGTGGTGGAGACTAGGGAGGGAGAGAGACGCTCAATGGGCTACAATAATTTTGGAGAAGTACGAGCTTGAAGATCTGGGTTGGCGTACAAAGGTTCCAACTAATGCTCATGGGGTTAGTTTATGGAGGAATATTTCTAAAGTGGCTGATGATTTCTTTAATCTCACCCAATTCAAGATTGGTAGAGGCGACCGCATTCGTCTGTGGGAGGACAAATGGTGTGTGCAAGGTCCACTGGCCACTGCATTCCCTAGATTGTATGCTATCTCAAACAGCAAGCAGCACTCTTTATCAAGCCTCTACACCCCTAAGACATTTAAGTTATCATTGGAATTTAAACATCTCTCGCAGTGGCTGTACGATCTTGAAATTTCTGAATTTTCCTAGGTAATTTCTATCCTTAATAACGTTATTCTTTATCCTAACGAAGACGATGAGTTACTTTGGGTTGGAGACAAGTCCGGGGTTTTTTCTTAGTTCAGCCTATGCGAAAGAAGAGTGTGTTGCTAACACTTTGGACTTCCCAAAGAAGAAAATATGGTCGCGTGCTTGGCCACACAAAGTTGGTTTCTTTATGGCAGTTGGTTCTAGAGAAATTTCCAACTATTGACAACCTTGTTAGAAGAAATATTCCCTCTGTCAGCTCATGGTGGAAATTCTTCTACTCATCTTTGTTTTCTTTGCAACACGGTTGTTTAATCATTTCACATCTTTTACGGGATTGCATTTTTTCTAAACAAGTGTGGGTTTATTTCTTCTCTCAAGCTAACATCCCAATGCCTTCTCCTTCTTCCATGTTGGATGTGTTCAAAAACTGAGTTCGTATACAAATACTTCTCAAGGCAAAGAAGTTTGGAAACGCGTCCCGACTAGCATTTGCTGGAATATTTGGATAGAAATTAAGAAATGAGATGCTTCAAAGGAAAAAAGAGATCAATTGATTCTATCATTGTTGAGGCAAAGGTTAGCTCTTTTCATTGGGCAAGCAATTGCTATTCCTCAATTCTCTTCCATCAATCTTCATGATGTTATTTCCAACTGAAGTCGTTATTGTTTGAACCTCCTTAGTTTTTTTCCTTTCCCTTTCCGCGGGTGTTCCGTTGATTTTTTTTGTTTGTTTTTCCTGCCTGGTGGCTGTCTGCTTTTGCAGCTTTGTACTTAGCCTTCCTTCTTAATATATATATCTTTTTATCGATCAAAAAAAAAAAAAAAAAGCTAGGTTTCCAACCAACACACAAACCAACTGAGTTACAGTGATCTACTGGCGGACATAAAGCAAACACCACAACAACAACAGCAACAGATACACAATAACGGAATAACGATGACATTAATCAATGCATATATGAGCAAAATACTAATTAGACCACTACCGTGCGGGGGAGACAGCCACACTTTATCCTCCACTGATGCTCCTTGATCATTAACCGTTGCATTAACTTTTAATTTCATCCCATATATTCTAGACCTGGGGCTGTTTGAATACCAAGTGGAAGATCTGAATTCTGTGTCTAAAGTTATTCCAAACAATGCCGTACTTCCATTTATAACATCAATTCTAGCAGCATCCGCCCAATGTAGCCCAAAAGTTTGAATTCTCTCGTTAGGAAGTACCAAAACTTCGTTATCTATTACAAACTTGGGTATAGAAATATTCCCAATCGGTTGACTTAAGCTATTTCCGTGATAGTAAAACGTCATGTTAACGGCTTCAGAGTAAACCTGCCCAAACGTATTCACATTCTTGAATATGAGATCGAAATATATAGAGGTACCATTTATGACTTGGGTTTCATTTGAGGCTTTGTCGAGGGCAAGAATGTGTAGTTTTTCAATATGACACTCCGGTTCGACTGCACCTTTCCAGTTCGAGATGATAGTGAAGAGGCAGAGAGCAAAAAGCACCGAGAACGTAGTCCTACACAGGAGTGTTGACCAATTAAAACCAAACAGTGTAGCTCGACAAGTTGGTGCCTGAATAAGAGGGACGGTTTCAGTTTCATCCATTGGTTTTGATTTGGTGAAGTTTTGTGTGTAAAAATGAGGAGGAGTTCTTCGTGTATATATAAGCGTATTAATTTCGCAGGGGAAGGTGGATAGGAAAATCGGATCACCAATAAGAATCCTTCCAAGTCAAAGTCTTTTAAAAATCATTTATATATTATGGGGGACAACCTACGACTATCTACTACGGACAAAAAGAATCATTGCACTAAGTCTCATGTGATGCATGTGAACAGCTAAGAATGGCTGGATCATGGAACTTCTTCATTTTCATTTGGATAACCAATAGGAATCCTTCTGACTTCTGAGTCTTTACTTGTAGTCTTTTAAAAATCATTTATTTATTACAGGGAACACCATACGACTTCTTATAGAGACAAGGAGAATCTTTATCAAGTCTGACGATGGCTGCCATTTAATTTTAATTTTTAATTAGAACATAAGAGAAAATGTAAATCATTGAGGACAAGCACTCTGTCGAGGGATTTCCTTTAGCTATAGCTTATCTAAGGTCAAGGAAAATGAGTCTAACTCGAAACTCATTATGGCTCTGTGCCATCCCTAGCTACACTATACGGATACTCAGTTTCTGTGTACATAATATCAAACGGATACTGAGCATATGTGTGGTAAACAAAAACAAAACTTAAAGTAAAAAAGAAAAAAGTGAGAAAAAATGAAATATTAGCGTAAAATAGTGACTACCTGAAACGGATACCCAGCGTTCGTCTGTATGGAAATTCAGTTTTCGTTAAGTGAAAAAAGCGAGCGGATACTCAGTCTTTGTGTGATTCTCTACGCAACAAAGCTCGTCAAATCTGATCAACTTTGTGAGTAGCTAAAAGATATTACTACTCTAAAGCGATATGGAAGATCATAGTAATTGCAAACCTGGATAGCATAATTACAATGAAGAACTTGTTCCTTATTACAGAGTTTACATGTTGTTTTCATGACTGGGAGTACGGCTGCCGCTCTCGATTAAGTTTCTCACAGATAGAATGGTATCCAACTATCCATCCTTCATTTATATGATTAAATAAGAGTTGTAGTTTATATACTATGTTAATGTACAAGTCTAGGATTCATGGTCAAAATTAGCATATTATACTGTCCACGCTGATCTTTAAAAGGGTACGGAAGTGTTTTATGTCAAATTCAATTTCTTTATGGGCAAAATATCGTTTGAACCTTTTTTCTGTGGGCCCATGTCTGTTTGGTCCTTTGGTCAAACGCCTTTATCAAGTTTGGTCCATAATTATTTAAAAATATTAAAAACCGACAAAAATATCCTTCCGTGTTAATTTTTATTTATTTTCTTGTAGACTTCATTCCAAAATGAAGTCCATATAAAAACCTAAAAAATCGCAGACTTCATTCCGTAAATGAAGTCCATATAAAAACCTAAAAAAAGACTTCATTCCGTAAATGAAGTCCATATAAAAACATAAAAAAACAGACTTCATTCCAAATGAAGTCCATATAAAAACCTAAAAACAAAACTTCATTCCCGATGAAGTCCATATAAAAAACCTAAAAATACGGACTTCATTCGAAATGAAGTCCATATAAAAACCTAAAAAAAAAAAACACTTCATTCCAAAACGAAGTCCATATAAAAACCTAAAAATGTAACTTCATTCCGAAATGAAGTCCATATAAAAATCTAAAAAAAACAGACTTCATTCCAAATGAAGTCCATATAAAAACCCTAAAACATATCTAAATCGATTAACACCATCGATTTAATGAATACGCCATTAACAGACTTCTATATTCTAATCTACACCTTCTATATTCTAATCTATAAGCTGCTAACTTTCTATATAAAAACAAACAAGATGAGAAAAGTCTCTAATTCTTCTTCATCGTAGTCATATGTCATCAAGCAAATGACTAGCTTTTGGCAAGAATTCAACTGTGGGCTTCTGCATCTTCTCACACGAATAAGAATTAACAGACTTCATTCCCGTTAATAGAGACGGAGGAAAAAGAAGAAAAAGAAAAAGAGAGAGATTAGATCCGAAAGATGAGAGACAAAGTAACCGAGAATGATTTATTCTTACTTACTTTTTGACTATATATATGGTCCTTATTCAAAGGGTATTTTTGCCACTACAAGGTGACATTTACATCATCCATGACATAAGCCTAGGACCAAACAATAATTTTAGGACCAAACTATAATTTATATTACCAAATAGACCAAACAGGACATTTGACTCGGGTCAAATGGACTAGACTCTCTCTAATATATTATTCCTAGGACCTAATGGTATTTCCTACTTTCTTTATCATAATTAAGTTTACCAAAAATTGACTTACCAAAAAGATGCTCATATATATTTCGAGTTCGTATAGAGCATTCAGAAATGAAAAGACAACCCTGAAAACAATGACCTAGTTTCAATCTCGTTGGATAACAATGACCCAGTTATTTTTAACCAATATCATATTGTCGAATCTATTCAAATTTTAGAGTTAATTTTTTACCATGCAAAGTTTTTGGAAATTTCTCGAGTACTCAAGAATAAGATTATTCCTATAAAAACGGGCCCCTAGCTCAGCTGGTCATCCCCGTTCCCCAAAGTTTAATGCGCTCCAGGAGGTCCCAGGTTCGAGTCCCCAATGGCGTAATATTGCAGGAATTAACATGGAAGGTAGTGTTAATTTGCCCCCTTGTGACACAATCCGCCCCCCTCCCGCCGCTTTCTGCTCCCCTTGACAAGGTTTCCCATGAGGCCCGCCGGTAGACTAGCACATCAACCCGCTCAATTAATGTAGTAGTATGTCGTTGGAGCTTAGCTTGTTAGGCTTCCAACTAGTTTCATGTAATACTAATGATCTATAATATTTTATAAAATAAAATGTATGTTTTTTCTTTATTTCTTTAACTTAAAAATTTATCGGAATAAATATTTACAAATTCTCTAGGAAAATTAATTGCATTCTACATTATCTCTTTACTAGGATGTGACCCGTGCCTATTTACAAATTCTCTAGGAAAATTAATTGCATTCTACATTATCTCTTTACTAGGATGTGACCCGTGCCGTAACGGCACGGGTTTGGGGTTGTTTAGGTGATGGTTGTATATTCTTAGCCAAGAATGAGCAATTGAACTTATTTTGTACCACAATCTTACTCTTACTGGGAAACTTATTTTGTACCATATACTCAAAACGATTTAGCACTTTGATGTGTGTTGTCAACATCAAGCGGAATTGGTCTCCTGGCAAAGTGATTTAGGTGTCCACCTAAGAATGCACGCTAGCATGCACCGAAAACTTCAAAGTGGTTAAATTCCCAAGACAAACAATTCAACATGATAATCATTGAGTCAAAGTTATTGCAAAACAAACCAACAAACTTGTTTACAACGAGTGTTCATCTATTCTTTAGAACAGTCTCATGCTCCGTGTTAGTATCTTTCAATAACATTTTAATTTTTGTCGCATTTGTGCATCTCGATATATAATTGTCCATGGCCACAATAATAGCTTTTCCCTTTCTCGGCCGCTCTTTCGAGACGTGCAATAACAAAAACAGGGCTCCCACCATAACTTCCGAGACGGGCGTCTCTTCAAGATTTGGATTGCGAGCAAAGAACTACCGTAACTACGTCCTTACCCACAAAAATAAAATATTTCAAATTAAATTGGTAGTTTCAAAACAATGCACGAAGTTAAAGTTAGCGGTAATAACGTAGTATACGATTGCAAAATAACTGGATAATAATAAAACCACACCTTTTCAATCGATTCCACAAAGCAACGCGTCTTAATAACAAATCATCAACCCTCCCGAGCAGCCATGCACCTACATACTCTTGTAAAGTTGTGCTTCCACGTGTTGCCGACCTTTGACAGAATCTCCCGAGGCTTATTGGTTGCAGCTTTTTTGACACAAACATCCTAATGTATTGGATGTTTGTGTGCCGCCATAGCTTCTTTTGCGCAATTATACAAATTTTAATTTATAATTTATAATCAAGACTGGTAACTAAATTGTACACAACAGATTCAATAGGAAACTTTTATATTATATAAGTATCCCAAATGGAACCCCGCTTAAAACAATACATGTATGAGAAAATCCTTGTGAGCTCGGAAGCAATAAGATACCATATATAGTTATGCCTACAATGAACTTCACTCTCAAAAAGAGAACACTAAGAGAGGACATTCCAAAAACAAATTCACGCCTTAGATGGACCAAAGTGAGGTCGGAGGAAGAATAAGGTCGGAAGAAGCATCTTTTCTCCCTGGTGAGAATTGGAACCCATAATTCTTCAAATTTATGCTTAACACTTCCAAAGACATTCTTCTAGGATCTCGAACATTAGTCATGGACCAAGCATGTCCCATGGATCATAACATAGTCTTATCTATACGTATTTAGAGAGGCCTTATCATCGGGAAAGATAGTATCTCAACCTCACAATGTGGGTAATTTGACACATTCACTAAATGGATATGTAAACTATGCCTATGAACCATGGTTATTCATATAAGCAACCGTTTTGAGTCTTCGCTCAAACATCCAAGATCCTTATTACACCTATATCATGCTTGAAATACTTTAGAATCTCTAAGGAAAAAGGAAAGAATATACCAAAAAACGTAAATGCAGTAAAAGGTATAAATTGTTAACTATAGAAATGATGGTAAGCAATTACCTAAGCTTTTGCTTTTTGTAAACCTGTAGTTGAGGAACTCTTGGTTGCTATTGTAAAGAGACAGGTGCTTCTTACCTAATGGATAAAGATCTACATTTTTGGGTTATAAAAGAGCAGCCAAGATCTGTCCACAAATTTTTGCACTCCAATCATACTTGCCCTAAATTGTTTTCACGCAAACTCTTGCCATTACCCTTCCCTAAATCCGAGCGTTTATATATTTTATTTTCATTCCTACCAACTATTCTCGACCCCTTTAGTCGTTTCCTAATTTCCCTCAATCGCCAACGCTATCAAACTCATTTCACTCGTAACTCCAAGTTAATTGCAAGAATAGCGTAATAGACATAGACACAAGACAAAAGAAAAAACAAAGGGATAAATACTAAAAGTTCAACAAACAACGAAAATCGATACATCATTCCAAAAAAACTATATTTTGAAGAAATTACCAATCTCTTTCTTTAGATTGTGCCTTTAAATCACCACGGGATACTTTTTTCACAGATGAAGTTAATCCCACATTTCGTTAAACTAAAACACCTGCACCAAAATACCCAAATGTGTGTCTCTTAATGAAGGAGAGAAAAGAGAAAAAGAACAACACCAAAAAAAATTAAACCGTGTGGAGCATAATGTAATCAATAACTGGTATTTTTAAAGGCTCAAAGTTACATGTTTACATGAGATTGTCTAATATCACAACTAAATCAATAAATCCTATTAAATCAAAATGGTAAATAACAATGCATGGATGCATCACCTAGCAAAATAATCTTATCAAAATGATAATCATAATCCCCATGAAATTCAAGAAACAGAATTCAACCAAACCTCAAATAATAAAGTTTTAGTTTCTATAAAAAGAGAAACAGAACTTCTGACCTAGGAAGAAAGAAACCAAAAAAAAAAAAGTTGATATAAAGTAGTGGTTTGTAGAAAAATGAACCGAAAATTTGGGAAAATGGAGAGAAGTGTCATAAAAATCCAAAAATAGCTATCTTTATAGAAAAGCCAAGTCCGGCCACATTCAGAATTCAATAAAAAAATCAAGGTAAAAACACACCAAAATCCACTGCATGGAAGCCCTAACTATGCCTACGAAATACAAATTAAGAAACTGAATCATACCTTTACAATCAATCAAGGTAAAAACAAAACCAAATCAAGTGCGAAAGCCCTAATTATGCCTACGAAATGGAAATAAAAAACTTCATCATACCTTTAAGATCTAAGTTACAAAAACGAAGAAAAAGGAAGCACCGATTGCCGGGAAGTGAATTAACCCGAAAGTCGGGAGGTTTGGATTGCAGAAGTGAAATCTCATCTCTATTTTAGTTACCAAAACATTCACTGCATTAAGTTAATGCCGAGATAAAAGGGGATGAGCGGTTTCAATTAAACGGGTTTTCAAATACTATGAATTATTATGTTTTCTCTTCCATGGTTCGAGCGACATAGTATTCTTGGGTAGCTTAATCGTGGCCGTCCTTTATATACTCAAGATGCAAATCTCCCCGAATATCAAAACCTAGGGATTATGATCAATCTAGACCGTCCTTTATGTGTCCAAACTATAGAGAGCCGTCGATGTAGGAAAACACCATTATCCCTTATAATATAGATTATCTTGTTTATTAACAAAATATTGAAAATTTAATAATTTATCACTAAATGAAACCACTTTGATACAATCGTTCCTCGCTCTTTCCTCTCAAAACAACGAAAGCCTAAGCATTGTTCCAAAATTTTCAACATGAAAAATTATTAAATACGCTAAGGAATGTAAAATCTAACAAGTGTTTTCAACCTTATTATTAAGCGATATTTTGACTTTAGGTCACAAAAAAAGTGACGAGTTATGTTTATCACAATAAAATTTTATTAGAGTTTGGGACATATGACTTGAGTTGACCCTCTTGACTTGTTAAAAAATCTGGTTAGATCTTTGAAATTACTAATTTAATATAAAATTTAAATTTATTTACTAACCTAATATTACTATTTCCGTTAGACATGTGTTTAATGGAGAATCGCCCATTAATCAAGTGCCAAGATCGATTTAGAAAAGTTCCTCGGACATGTGTTTAATGGAGAAGCGCCCATTAATCAAGTGCCAAGATCGGTTTAGAAAAGTTCCTCGGAAAGATTTTAGCTTCCATTTCCAGCCCTTTGCCAAAGCTACTCTACTCGCTCACATGTACCACGACCAATTTCACTCACCAACCGGCCATTGATCTCGTAAAGTCCCATCATTTTTCATCAATCTCTAAATCTCTTAACTCTTCTGATCGTACATTTCTTCATGAAATTAAGGATACTTAATCCCTGAAACCCAGGAATAATTTCAAAAAGTTATCTCCAAGTCACCAACATTAGCAATAAAAAAAGTAGAAATGGATAAATGGAAAAAGCTTATTTACTACTTAAGAAGATAACTTAAGTGACTTTATTTTTTATTCAACACACTTATTTACTAATTTGATTATTTTTCCAAGGGTGATGATGGAGTTTTTGGAAGGTGGCTACAGAATTATTCAGCTTTACTGTTGGTGAAGCGATGGTGAAGAAGATAGCTTAACTTGATCGGAGCGATGGTGAAGAAGATAACTTAATTTGATGGGTCAAAATTTGATTTAACCACTTGGGTACTTTTTTTTTCTAGAAAAAATGGAATATATAGATAAAGGAACTGTTACATAGCAGTATTGAGGAAGTCAGGGTATAACCCATCCATTCTCCAAAGGTTCTAAACCTTCTGTTAAACTTTGCTGCTTTATCAGCTAGCATAATATGAATTCTACACAAAAATTCAAATCTAACTAAACTGAAATAAGAATTGATGGTTTTACGATCATCTAGGACTGTTTTATTATACCAATTCAATTGGTTATTACTTGAGTTAAGAAAGAGTCGATAACTATTTTAGCATCACTTGAAAAAACACCCTTCTTGAAGACCTTTAGCTTTAGCGCACTTCACTTCTTCTAGTAATTCCAGACTTTCAGCATCCTCAACATTCCTCACATTCCCTGCTTTGAGTTTGCATCCATGAAATAAACCCACGAGGTCATACAATACAGGACCAAAACCCGGTTGGTTAGTGTCTTTATCAAATGCAACATCACTTTGAATACAATATAACAATCATGGGGCAAAGAACTTGTGAAATAATCAAGGGTTTTATTTTCTACGAGGAATGGAGTAACTAAATCATGAGAATCAAAATTATTCAAATATAATTATGTATCATTGACTAGCTTGAGAGCCAATCTTGTTGTAGAGTTGTGATTAATATTTTTCCCTTGGAAAGTACTAGAACATGTTTATTTCCAAATGTTCCACGCGAATGAAAAGACACATGCATTCTTTATCAAGCTATCATCCTGCAGCCATTTACTTGACCCACTCCCGCATATTAATATTCCGATTCGATCCCCTGCTATAATATCTCGCAAAAGGGGTTAGAGACCATACGACTGCGAAAATTCACGTGTAAAATGATGTGTTCTAGTGTTTCAACAATATCGAGTTACACATAGAACAAGATGAGTCATGACCATCTGGAGAATCTAGCAAGAACAGCTTTTGCCGGAAGAATGTTTTCATGGCACTTCCAAACAAAGAGCTGAACTTTAGGAAAATAGAAAGCCTCCACATAGTTTTGTAAACGGGTTGGAACTACGAGGGATTGTTCATGTAAACATTCTCGCCGAGATATAATCTTATATGCCGATTTGATGATAAACAACCCATTCTTAGTGTGCGGCCAAATGATTCTATCACAAACGGATAAAGGTATCCTAGTACCTAATATATTACTAGCATTCGGTTGTGTAAAATAGAATTGACCACTCTGCATTGCAATTTTTTGTTTCCTTATTAATGAAAGCGAGAAACAATACAATTAGGGTTTGGATTAGAAACAAATTTGGTCAACATAGTTGTATTTAGATTCCACACGTGTTGCACACGACGATATTGAGTACAAAAGGAAATTAATTAAAAAAGAAAGAAATTCCTAACCTGTCAAGATGTCAACTCGTGTCCTATGACCCAAACTCTAATTAAAATTTATCCCGACCCAAACGCAATTCCTGTCACTTTTGTGTGACCTAAAGTCAAAATATCCCTATTATTAATCAAGATAATAATGGTGCATCTTTTATATTTTTCACATCAAAATAGTGGGAAATCCATGATTTCTAGGTTTTCCTATTCTATTATTTATGTGTATTTTTCTAGGCATACTATTAGAAATAGTGTCTCTTTATTGTTTCCCTGGATCCATTTATTTAGGCATAAACTTTATTATTTGAAGTAAATGAAAATATGGAAAATATAAAATAACATGTAAAATTATTTAAAGCCCGTGATATTGAGGATTCCAACCAATATACAAGACAACAAATCGTATCAACAATTATGGTTAAAATCTAGATCCCTACATATATCATCTAAACGAAATCGAGAAATGCACATAACTAATATATATAACAAGAAACTCAATCCATAATAATAATGAAAGGATCAATAACAATATATTTGAGTATATTATAAATATCGAGTGGGGTGGATAGCCATACTTTGTCCATCATTGATCATCACATTAGCTTGTAATCATATGACTTTGAGTCTTGAAGCATGTTGATGGTTGTTTTCACATAATTTTATGTAGGTAATTGTAGTCGAAAACATGTCATTGGAGGTGAAAGGCAATACCTATATGATTATATCGAATATGGGATATCAACAATGTTGCTTATTGTATATCTTACTAATTGTTTGTTAATATTTGAATGACGAGTAAGTTATATGTATCCCTTAGACACTAAAGATAACAAAAAAAAAAAATGAATTTGAAGTTAATCATGAAAAATACAAATTGGGGATCAAAATATATATTAAGATACAGGAGGACCGTATGGAGAGAACATTGCGCAAAATCAACGATATGATACAGATCTTTCACCGTATTAGGTTATTGATAAACTTCCATAAATTTGGAATGAATCATGTTGTACCTTGTTATTTACTATGCATGAATTATTCGTCATGAACTTGTTGGAATTTTTGTATGTCGCGATTTTTACCTAAAGGTGACTTTGTGATGATACCAAGTTGTATTATGAATTCAAGATATTTAAGTATGCTTATTAACATGCTATGAAAGGAATCACAACAGTAAAATACATCTTGAGAAAGCTATCTTTGTTGTTATTATTCGTATTGTGCATAGTTAAATTGCATTGATTCTTTGACAGTTATCGGCAAATGTTTTAACAATTGCTTGTACTATGTTTATGGCATCTGCTTGGTATGTTGGAGACTTATGCTTGCTCAAGCGCAAGAATGTATCTTTGAGAAATTTTTATCTCATAAGTCAGACTTTGAACTTAAGGTACATTTAATTTTCTGTTTACAGAAAGTTATAACTATTGATATTCCACGTTTTCCATTACTCGACGAAGTGTCGCCAAAGTGATACTTTGAGAGTATGAAAGGTTATCTTATGATAGAATGAAGTTTTTTCGATGGATTAGTTGTTTGGGAGGTTGTCGCACAAAGTTCTCGTAGCATGTGGCTAGGTTTAGATAAATAAATGAAGAGGCTTATGGTTCAAGCCACGTAAATCGAGACCAACAAAAGGATTCTTCATCGGTTCCTAAGTTAAAGAAAGGTTTGCTTGTGATTTATTTTGGATGTTGCAAGTGTGAACCTGCCCAAAGGTGATTCATACTAGTAATATTTGAAATAAATCCTATCTTATACTTGGTTTAATTTTTCCTTTTATCAACCCAAAGGTTTAATAGAAATGTAGTTTGCTATGCATGAAATGTTGATCTTAAACTAGTTAGGTTGGATTGTTGTATGTCACAATTCTACCCAAAGGTTAATTTGTGACGATACCGAGTCATGTTTTTGAGTTTAAGATGTTTACTTCACTTTTGTTATGTACCAATTTTTAGATTCTTGTACATCACGGTTTACCCAAAGGTGAATTTGTGATGGTATTGAATCTGTACTAATGTTTTATTCGTGTGTAGATAAAGCATAGACAACTTTGCATTGTGACAGGATTCTGAAAAATTGTGGGAGTATGATAGCATTTATTATGTTTATCATCTTGAATAAGTACTTACTTGTTCTTACTGTTATGTTGTCTAAGAAATAGAAGATCAGTGGGAGATCTATGCAGATAGCTCGTTATGAGTACAAAACAAATCTCTTCGGAGACACAACTCTCTTGAGAACGGATGACATCTCCTTGGAGATCAAGGTCTCTTTTGAGACATAGATAATCTTTTTTCAGAGATTAATCCAATAAAGAGATGAATAAAGGGTCACGACGGAAACACGTTTCATTTTGAGACAAAGGTTTTCTCTTCAAAATATATCTCTTATTGGGCCAGTCTCCTCGGAGATGTATAAATGTCTCGATGGATACATATCTCATATTGAGAATGATAAGATCTCTTCGAGATAAAGGGTCTCGATAGAGACACCTCCAATTGAGCTAGTTATTCTCTTCTGGAGATGTATCTCTTTAGATGTTAATTGTCTTGACAGACATATCTCAATTGAGCTAGATGAATCTCTTTGGAGATGTTAATTATCTCGACAGATTACCACAATTGAGTCGGATGAATCTCTACTTTATGTCTCTTCTGAGATGTTTAATGTCATGTCTCTGGCATATCTCAATTGAGTCGATGTATACTAGTTATATGTTTGACGCAAACATGCCTCTTAATTAAGCAAGTTGTATAATTGCCTCGAGGAGACAAATCTCAATATTATCAAGGAAATCCTATAAAGTTGCGGTAATAGCATTTAAAGTTGTAGTGAGAGCTTATAAAGAATGATTCAAATTTACGTTTCGGTTTGAAAAGATAGTTTAAAAGTGCAGATTGTCTTGGCATAAGGTTAAGCCATTTAAAGTGTATGCATAAAGTTTTAAGTACAGTTTACTTGAGTATAAAATGGCTCGCCTAGTTTTACGATTGTAGAAATGGCGTATGCATCTCTTAAAATGGTGTATGGGTCTCTATAGTCGAATCCTAGCGTACCTTTTAGACTTTGGCATGCAGTTTTTCAGTGAAGTTTTTTTGTTGCTAACCAAAGAGGGAGAATGTTAGACTGAATGTTGGTTTAGCAAAAATTCATGTTTAGCTTAAGGTAATTTCTGATTAGTTTATGATAATCCAGTTTAGTGTAATGTAGATTATGGTATGGTTATTGCTTTAATCATTTATGTAATCTTGTTTATGGTAAAACTAATCTAGCTTGAGATGTCCTATGTGTTGTCCATTGAAGCCATGAGGTGTCCTCCAACTCATGATGGAAAGGTTGGAGTGACAAGTGGCTAGAATGACAATGACTCACTTCTAGCCTCATTTGTTTTAAAAAGAAAAAATTTGTTTTCATCCATCATTAAGGAGTGCGAGAAATAGAAGTTGATAATATGTCATGCATTTCCTTTATGATGTGACTGTTTTTCTATTTCTTCTTCTAATATGATTAGCATGAACTATTTGTTCTTATGGTGTATAAGCGACTTATGAAGTGAAATATGCTTGTATACATGATGTTTTGTTGCGAATATGTTAAGACTAGAGTTTTTCTTAATTCCATTAATGGGTACTTTATAATCATGTTTATGCATAAAGTTTCTTGATTAAGGAGTTGAAATTCCAACATTCAACTTCTATTTCCCTAGTTATTTCATGTTCTTCAACTAGGGTATATGCGTAATTCTTTTCGGTTTAGTTGCTTATGGAATTTGTTGTTGCTAGCATGAGGATCAATCTGATCTCGCTTGAGCCGACCACGTCTTAAATTAGCTATTGTTGTTCATGTCAAATCTAGAGGTTTTTTGTTTTTGTTGGAGCATATGGTTTAAGTATTATCACATGTTCAAGTCCATATTCTGTTTCACTATGGATACATGATCCATTATCCGTAATCATGAAAGTTTAGCCATGGTTAAGGTTCTCCTTTATGAAATCAAGAGACAAATGCACGAAGTAGAGTTTGATGTTAAAACTCTACCGTTATGTAACCTCATTAAAGTGATTATTATCTTGATGATTGAATCATGCCAATCATGTTTTTTTGATACTTCTAAATCCACATACTAATATTAAGGAATGATTGGATGATTTCTCGTGTTCCATCTTTACGTAAACATGTTGCTTTAAGATGTTTTCATTTGTACTCTGCTTGTAAGGTTCCTTTTTTAAGTCTTTAAGGTGACATCAAATCCATGGGATGTGAGTAGGGCAATTGCCAGTAGAGTCCTCAAGGTTTTGGTTGTTGTTGTTACAAGGGCGCCCTCAGAATCGGCTGGGTGGTAATGTTAGTGGGAAGATTTGAATCTATGGCTTGTGGGTTATGATTGGATGTTGTGGTACATCGACTGTAGGTCATAACATGGAAGATCAAAAAGAGCTAAACTTGTCAGACCTCTACCATCACTTAAGTCTAACGAATCTCTTATGGCTGGTATTTCCATGGAGATTTATACTGTTGTAGTTGCTTTGAGAACAGTTGCACACAGAGCTCATCAAGCAACAACTCGTCTTTCAGATAAAGTCAAGGTGTGTATATCTACGAGATATAGTGATGTCAGGAGACAATTTGGTTCACAGTTCGGAGGGTCCGGGACCCATCCCAGTTTTTACTACGCGACTACGAGTGAAAGCAAATGTTTTCTTTATATAGCTCGAGACTCTTGCATGCACTTTAACATTTTAAAGTTTTTTGGCTACTTCTACCTCGCGGATGCAATTGAAGAATGTTGATAGCTCTCGTGGTTATGTTGGCTGCAACCTTTGAAACGTAAAAGATAGACCCATGATAGTGGTAGTTGAATAAAGTTTTCTTGAACACTACGGTGAAGTAAGACATATATATCCGGATATTGCTAGCCATTGAATGCAAATGTACAAGATTTCCTATTGGACAAGGCAAGTCATAAAGATGTCAAAGACAAGTACTTAATTAGCTCTTTAAGTTGTATTATGGGAATCATTCATTCATGGATTATTGATGTGTGGCTTCGCTACTTTGAAGTCAACAGTCAAGTTTATGGGAATAACTAAAGGAGATGCTTGCACAGGTTGATAGGTGAGTATCGGTCTTGTAGCATAGCAAAGAAAGTGGGTTGTCTGCAGCTTACTCTTGTAGGCGTAGCAATCGTTGCCCAGCCCTATACTAACCATGTCAAGTGATGTATGTGCCATTGGGGAGCAACCATTAAATGGGTTGTTAGATGAAATCGATATGGCTAGTCTAGCAGCAGTTGATGAGGTAAAGATAGTCTATTCATGACCGCACATGCTTCTTGGTCGTGAATACTCTTAGAAATACTAGTCAGGATCATCACAATGCTTCTACAATGATTGCAGTTGGGTTTTATGATTATAACTCTACCGCTATGGTGAGATTACCAGTTTTCACTGATACATGGAGACCCTACAGTTTCCATGAAAGAGTCAAAGGAAGTATCTGACCTCTTGTTTCTCAAGTTTTAACTTTTCTATTAGACCCAAATGTTTAATAGTCAAGTTTAAGGTATGTTTTTCCTTTAAAGTAGAGTTTGGTGTTAAGCATGAGAATTTATGTTTGGTGGTGATTTATTTCAGATATTTCAAGTATGAATTAACCCAAAGGTAATTCATACTGGTAAAATTTGGAATGAATCATGTTGTACCTTGTTTTTTACTATGCATGAATTATTCGTCATGAACTTGTTGGAATTTTTTGTATGTCGCAATTTTACCTAAAGGTGACTTTGTGATGATACCAAGTTGTATTATGAGTTCAAGATATTTAAGTATGCTTATTAACATGCTATCAAAGGAATCACAAATGTAAAAATACATCTTGAGAAAGCTATTGTGTTGTTATTATTCGTGTCATGTGCATAGTTAAATTGCATTGATTCTTTGATGTTATATGCAAATGTTTTAACAATTGCTTGTACTTATGTTTATGGCATCTCTTTGGTATGTTGGAGACTTATGCTTTCTCAAGCGCAAGAATATTTCTTTGAGAAATTTTTATCTGTAAGGTACAACTTTGAACTTAAGGTACATTTAATTTTCAGTTTCTGAAAGTTATAACTAATGATATTCCGCGCTTTCCATTACTCGACTAAGTGTCGCCAAAGCGATACTTTGAGAGTATGAAAGGGTTATCTTATGAGAGAATGAAGTTTTTCAGTGGATTAGTTGTTTGGGAGGTTGCTGCACAAAGTTCTGGTTGCATGTGGCTAGGTTTAGATAAAGAAATAAAGAGGCTTATGGTTCAAGCCACATAAATCAGAGACCAACAAAAGGATTCTTCATCAGTTCCGGTTAAAGAAAGGTTTGCTTGTGATTTATTTTGGATGTTGCAAGTGTGAACCTGCCCAAAGGTGATTCATACTAGTAATATTTGAAATAAATCCTATCTTATACTTGGTTTAATTTTTCCTTTTCTATTGAACCCAAAGGTTTAATAGAAATGTAATTTTCTATGCATGAAATGTTGATCTTAAACTAGTTAGGTTGACTCTTGTATGTCACAATTCTACCCAAAGGTTAATTTTTGACGATACCGAGTCATGTTTTTGAGTTTAAGATATTTACTTCAGCTTGTTATGTAGCAATTTTTAGATTCTTGTACATCACAAAATTTTGCCAAAGGTGAATTTGTGATGGTATTGAATCTGTATGCTAATGTTTTATTCGTGTGTAGATAAAGCATAGACAACTTTTCATTGTGACAGATTCTCAAAAATGTGGGAGTATGATTATGTTTATCATCTTGAATAAGTAGTTACTTGTTCTTACCGTTATGTTGTCTAAGAAACAAGATCAATGGGAGATCTATGCGTAAAGCTCGTTAGAGCACGTAACAAATCTCTTCGAGACACAGCTCTCTTGAGCACGATGACATCTCCTTGAGATCAAGGTCTCTTTGAGACATAAATAATCTTTTCAGAGATTAATCCAATAAAGAGATGAATAAAGGTGTCGACGGAGACACGTTTCATTTTGAGACAAAGGTTTTCTCTTCGGAAATATATCTCTTATTGGGCCAGGTATCCTCGGAGATGTATAAATGTCTCGATGGAGACATATCTCATATTGAGAACAGATAAGATCTCTTCGGAGATAAAGGGTCTCGATAGAGACACCTCAATTGAGCTAGTTATTCTCTTCAGAGATGTATCTCTTTAGAGATGTTAATTGTCTTGACAGACATACCTCAATTGAGCCAGATGAATCTCTTTGGAGATGTTGATTATCTCGATAGATTACCTCAATTGAGTCAGATGAATCTCTACGAAGATGTTTAATGTCATGTCGGTCATATCTCAATTGAGTCAGATGTATACTTGTTATATGTTTCGACGCAAACATGCTTCTTAATTGAGACAGTTGTATACTTGTCTTGACGGAGACGAATCTCAATATTATCAAGGAAATCCTATAAAGTTGCGGTAAGAGCATTTAAAGTTGTAGTTAGAGCTTATAAAGAATGATTCAAATTTACGTTTCTGGTTTGAAAAGATAGTTTAAAGTGCAGATTGTCTTGGCATAAGGTTAAGCCATTTAAAGTGTATGCATAAAGTTTTAAGTACAGTTTACTTGAGTATAAAATGGCCCGTCTAGTTTTCTGATTGTAGAAATGGCGTATGCATCTCTTAAATGGTGTATGGGTCTCTATACTCGAATCCTAGCGTACCTTTTAGACTTTGGCATGCATTTTTTCAGTGAAGTTTTTTTGTTGCTAACCAAAGAGGGAGAATGTTAGACTTAATGTTGGTTTAGCAACAATTCATGTTTTGCTTAAGGTAATTTTTGATTAGTTTATGATAATCAAGTTTAGTGTAATGTAGATTATGGTATGGTTATTGCTTTAATCATTTATGTAATCTTGTTTATGGTAAAACTAATCTGGCTTGAGCTGTCCTATGTGTTGTCCATTGAAGCCATGAGGTGTCCTCCAACTCATGATGGAAAGGTTGGAGTGACAAGTGGCTAGAATGACAAGGACTCACTTCTAGCCTCATTTGTTTTAAAAGAAAAAATCAATTTTCATCCATCATTAAGAGGTGAGGAAATAAAAGTTGATAATATGTCATGCATTTCCTTTATGATGTGACTGTTTTTCTATTTCTTCTTTTAATCTGATTAGCATGAACTATTTGTTCTTGTGGTGGTGTATAAGCAGCTTATGAAGTGAAATATGCTTGTATGCATGATGTTTTGTTGCAGAATATGTTAAGACTAGAGTTATTCTTAATTTTAGCTAATGGGTACTTTATAATCATGTTTATGCATAAAGTTTCTTGATTAATGAGCTGAAATTCCAACAAGAAAAACTTAGAAAGGTGTGGTGGGTTAGTTAGGGAGCATATTATCACGCAAAAAATTTGAATGGCTAAAATACACAACACATGAGAAACTTCACGAAGTTGGAGAGGTTGTAACTAAGCCCATTTGTTTTGAAAAGACATGTAAATCTTCCATTTCCATCAATATTTGCAGAGAGACTTGTAATTCTTCGATTCTTACGAATACTTGTCGACGGATATCTTTAATTTTTCCAGATAAGGAGCGTTCTTGTTATACTAGTCTTTAGTTCCACTATTTCCTGCAATACCCACTTGCAATATACTTCCAGTTCCTAATCTTCATCTTTATCTATCTAATTTTTCTATATCATCAGTCAAAACCTTGTGTAAATCTTTCCTAACTCTTCTTGAGCGATTTCAGTGGTGGTTTATCGTTATGAGGTTTGAAGATGGTGGTGCATATGATGGTGGAGGTGTTTATAAGTTGTTGTTTCAATCAAGATCAAGAATAGATCGGTTTCAATTCCTATTAATCTTCAACATTAATGGGTGATTGTGGTCTGTACTTAGGAATTGGTGGTAAACACAACTCCTTTAGGACTTGATGTTGTTCCCAAGTGTAATTTAATGATATGGGATCCCATTCACATTCATGAAGGAAGTTGCACTTAACTAATACTCCTAAATGTCTTTGGAAAATAGATACTTTCACTTTTTCATTTTAGCCTAAAATAGGCCAAATTGAAAAAGTGAAAGTATCTCTTTCCAAACTGAGGGAGTATTTAGACTTCCACCTTCGAAGGAAGTTGCCTTTTGATGTTAGGTGGTGCATTCGCGATCATGTTCAAGATAGTTGGTGCACCGCCCATGTTTGTCACCTATGCAAATAAATACTACTCCATCCGACCCAAATTAATTGAGTTATTTGTAGTTTACACAATTATTAAGGCGGGAGAAAAGGGGAGTATGTTTAAGTATTTTTTACAATTATACTCTTATGGATAATAACTAGTAAAACTTATAGATGCTTATCTCTTAAACTATACCACGTTTTTGTACACTTTATATCGTTGAAAAGAATTTTAAAACACCTATTTAACGAATATAAACATGACTATCAAATTATACATATTTCTTATAGTAACAATAATCAATTAAAAGAGTAGTTTTAGAAATATCTCATTGATTAGTGAGATAGCTTATTTATTTGTGGGACAAAATTTAAAACCAGTTAGCTCAATTAATTTGGGACGGAGGGAGTATCAAAAATATTTTGAGCGAGAGACGTTTCTTAGACAAATGTTGGTGCCATCTTGAGCTTCCACTCCCATTTAGGCAAAGCAACCATTGAAATGAAACATCTATTTACAATCCATAGGTACACGAGGATTTGGGCCAATGTCATTAAGAAGAATTGCTGCAAGAGAATTGAGATGTGCACCTCTGTGGTGGTAAACAACTCCTTTAGGACTTGACGTTGTTCCTGAAGTGTAATTTAATGATATGGGATCCCATTGGTTTTCTAATATCAAAATCATCTCGACCGGTAACTATAAGATTCTCATATTCCAAGTACTTTTCTGAATTGGTTTTATTAGTAACTCTAGAGACACTATAAAAATGAGTACATATGCACTTGTAAGTTGAGAAGAATATGTGCAAAACTTCGTAATCTCTTGAAGTACTTTTTTCCCATACTATTTGAGTATACTCAATGTAGTTATAGGAATTTAAACTTCCCAATGTTGTCCAGTTCAATCATTTTTGGTTTAATTAATGAATTCATATACAAAAGATATATATAAAAGCAATGAAAATTATTTGCTTAAAAATAGATAGCATGTTTTTGGATCCATTTATTATGGCTTGAACTTTCTTATTCGAAACAAATGAAAATATCAAAAATACGTAACAACATAGAGAATTATTTAAAACAGGTGAGAAACCAAAGTCGTATTAACGATGATGGTTAAAATCTGGATCTCCACGTATACCATTAAACGAAACAGAAAAATGCACATAACGAAAAACACATAAATCCGAATAATAACAAAAGGATCAATTACAATATGTTTGAGTACACTATAAATATCGAGTTGGGTGAATATCCATACTTTATCCTTCATTGACTGTCATATTAGTTTGTAAACTCAGGACTTTGAGGAACTGAACCATGTAAATGGGAGTTTTTACATGGTTTTATGCAAGTGGTTTTTGTTGAAAACATGTCATTTGAGATGAGAGAAAATACCCTATTTGATCATATCGAATTGGGATATTAAGAATGTCGTTTATTGTTTATCTTACTGGTTGTTTATTAAAATCTGAATGATATGTACCTCATTTGTATCCCGTAGTGACTAAAGATAACAACAACAAAAATATTTAAATTTGAATTTAAAGTCATAAAAAAAAGAAAAAAAACTTGGGATCAAAATACATATGAAGGTACATGAGGATCATATTCGGAGAAAATCGAACAAAATCAATGGTATGATGGATGATATTTCACCACAATAAATTCTGATATAACATCTGAAGCTATAAACTTTGCTAGTGAGAATAACCCGTAAGGTTATGGATGGTTAGTTATAGAATATTTTATCATGTAAACAAAATTTAATGTGTAAAATACACCACACTTGAAAAACTTTAGGAAGTTGGAGAGGCATTAATTGATGGCGGGACAATCGGTTTGGAAAAGCACGTGAAAATATTCGTTCCCATCTACTTTTTGCATAGAGTCGTTTAATTCTTTAACTCTTTCACATTCTTTATCGAGGGATTTCTTTAATTTTTCGGAAGAATGACTGCTCTTTTTACGCTAGTCTTTAGTTTTACCATTTCTTGCAATACCTACTTGCAATATACTTTTAGTTCCTTCTCGGACAAGTCATTGATGATCCTTGGAATTGTGCATTTCTCATTTATCTTATGAAATAGATTAAGAGGAGTTTCCTTGACATTCTTTCCTTGGGAACCCACAAACCTCTTGTCTTGCAAAAAAATACCAGATAATTAAAAGTATTGATTAAAATCATTTACATTCTTCGCGACGGTTTCGAATAAAATAGTAACTAATTAGCGATAGGATGAGGTTTCTTTGTATGAAAACCCTTCTTCTTTTCTGTAATGTCTTTTAGAAATAGCCTGATCTTCAATTTCACTAGCATCTCATCAAAAAACTTCTTTCATATCTCTAGGATTTTTTCTACCCACTCAGAACTCATTACACGACCATTCATTAATTCAAATTCCTCAAAAACCATACCTTTTTCAAGCTCCAAAGTTAGATTAAAACTTAAATCAAGACCGATCGACTATTAGACATTGTACGAAGCATACTCTCATCTTGAACTCGCTTCTTGAATTTCTCATGATTCTTGATTTCTTTAAATCATTGTCTTTTATTTTCACAATGTTATTAAGAATTCCCTGATTGAATTATCATAAAATAATAAAACTTTGGGTTTCTCTAACTAAGGAATGATCCTTTTTATGGGTTTTGATTGAATTTGCGATTTGATGAAGGGATTTTGGGATTTTGACAAAAGAATGATTATGGGTGTTTTCTAGATTTTTGATAAAAGAATGATTTTGAGGTTTTAAATTACCATAAGAGAATGAAACTTTTCGTGTTTATTTCACAAAGGATTGATCTTTTTTTTTTATTATGGGTTTTGATTGAATTTGTGATGAATGAATTCTGGGTTTTTGATAAAAGAATAATTTTGAGGGTTTTCTAAGTTTTGATAAAAGATTGGCTTTGGGGTTTTAAATTATCATAAAAGAATGAAACTTTTCGGGTTTCTTTAACAAAAGAATGATCTTTTTTTCACATGCCAATAAGATTTGAAAGAGCATGCTTCTTTCCATAGTCAATATTTTGGCAAAAACATGTAAATCTGGTGTGCCCATCAAATTTTGCAGAGACCCATGTAATTCTTCTACCGGTTCACATTCCTTGTCGAGGGATTTCTTCAACTTTTCCAAAAGAAGGGCTGCTCTTCTTACAAAATTCTTCAATTCCACTATTTCCTACAACACCCATTTGCAATATACCACCAATTTCTTTTCAAGCGAGTTATCCGTAATCTTTGGAATGTTGCGTTCCCCATATTTCTTAGAGAATAGAGATAGAGGAGTTTGTTTGACATTTCTACATTGAGAATTCACAAACCTCTTATCTTGCAAATACACCAAATAATTTTGAAAGAATTGATTAAAATCCACTATGTTCTTCATTATAGTTTAAGAATAAAGTACCAACCAATTAGTATCAGGCTTAGGTTTCTTGGTGTATTGAAAACCCTTAACATTATTTGGAGATGGTCTAATCTTTAATTTCACTAGAATCTCATCAAAAAACTTCATTCATGTGTCTAGGGATTTTCTCTACCCATTGAACTCATTACTAAATCATTTAATAACTCAAATTCCTCTCGATTTGAAACCTCACCGTTTCCAAGCTCCAAAATTCTGATTGATACTTAAATCGGGACTAGTCTTAACATTAGACAAGGAGTGAATCATCTTCTCATTTTCAAACCTCTTCTTTAACCTCGTATTTCTTGATTCTTGATATGATATTTTTTTATCATAACAAAATTTGAAACTTTTAGGGTTTCTCTAATATGCGAATGATCTTTTATTATGGGTTTTGATCGGATTCGTGTTTTGATGAAGGAATTATGGGTTTTTAATAAAAGAATGATTTTGGGTTTTTGATAAAATAATGATTTTGAGGCTTTTTCTCTGGATAAAAGGACTTTGGGTATTAAGTTTTGCACAAACAATCACCTTTATTTTAACATAATAAAATTAAGTATGAGCAAACAAAGTTATTTTAATGAAGTATATATATATTTCTACCTGGATGTGAGTAAATAAAATGGCTTCTAACTTCTACTGAGGAACGAAAAACAACAAGAGTACACAATAAACGTGCAAATTTGGAGAACATCATAACCAAATTTGGTCTATGAGCATGAAAAGATGAGCATGACCAGAAACAAATTGACCCAAATGAATTGCCTCTTATGTGAGTCAGGGTCTTTACATATTATTATTTTCCCTTCTAATCTAGGGGATTTGAGATAACCAAGATCTTGAATAGATCTAACAAGATACAAACCAAATATATGCTTATATCTGCATCATTCATCAATAAACTACTTTAAATTCGAGACACAACATGGTTTAGAAAAATATATATTTGTTTGCACTGTGAAAGAGAAAGATTATAATTGCAAGCAATTACAATAGTAACATAGTACTCCTCCGTTCTTAAATAATAGGCCGGTTTCTATAAATAAATATTTCAAAAAAAATAGGCTGGTTTCCTAATTGGGAAAGTCAAATGTAACTTTAATTTTCTGGGACCACTTTTCTCTTAACTTCTTTTGATGACAAGTGTCATGGGACCATTTCACTTTATTTCTTTTGGTGACAAGTGTCATGAGACCATTTCACTTCACTTCTTTTATTGACAAGTATCATGAGGACCACTTGCAATGATTAGTTCTCTTAATTTCCTTAATTTTATCAAAAAACAAACCAAATTTATTAAAAAAAAATGGAGGGAGTAGGTTACTTTCTAAAGCTACTCATATCTTCTCTTAAAGCTTACTTATGTTATTCTTCTTAGTAAGGCTTCCCATAGCCTTCACTTTTTCTCTAAGAATATACTTCTGTGTCTTTCCTGTTGAAGTCTTTGGCATATCATCAAAAACAATAGTTCAGTGGGCCATATAATGTGGCAACCGGTCCCTGCAAAAGTTGATAATCTCTCCAGCGCTTGCATTTTTCCCTCTTTCAACTTAATAAATGCACAAGGTGTTTTCCACCCCAATGATCATCTGGACGACCTACAACAATTGCCTCAAGAATCAAGGATGACTAAACAATACGGATTCAACTTCTATAGTACTTATATTCTCCCCATTCGAAATAATTATATCTTTTGATCGGTCCTTTAGCTCTATATAACCATCAGGGTGCTTAACGCCAAGGTCACCGGTTCGAAACCACCCACCTTGAAAAGCTTCCTCGGTTGCTTTTGATACCTTAACCGGAAAAGCGTAAATGATACCTTAGCCGGAAGAGCATAAATGATGCGTAGGCCTTATTTATATATGTGTAGCCTTGTAAATAGGAATTTGACGTTAGACATCACTATTTTGGTGCCTCGGACTAAATATGTATCACCTTGATGCATTTTGACGGAAACGGCCTATACTGACCAGGCCGTATTGTTTGGCCACGTCCTTGCAACACGAGTTGGCTTAAGTTGTTGTACCTTCGATAATGAACTACGGTCAATGCTTGATCCTTTAGAGTAGGGAAGGGTATGTATGAAGCCGCAATGAGTTACAAGATTGCCAGGTCAACCCAATTTGTTGCTCATGTCATCTAATTGAGAGATGATTGCAGATATTGGCTTATCATATCATCTCTGGATTGGTTATTGCGATGCAGAAGAGATGATTTTGGCCAAACTTGATGGATCGATGTGCATTCAATTCCTTGAATGCTCATAGTTCTTATCAAGGCGATCGACATAGGAATATACCAATGACGCATTGGAATGGCCAAATAAGTAAGGAATATTGGAATGAAAGTAGCGAGCATGCATAAGCCTAAGTAAAGTATGGCATGATCTTGATGGATGCACCCGGCATGAGAAAGATCGATTGCATGATTTCAAAGAATGCCTAAGCTAAGTAAAGAATTTAAAATAGGCCGTAATGGCCTATGCGTAAGTTCAAGGCATGTTTTTCGCCTAGAAAGGACTCGAAATCCAGTGATGCATGAAATAATGCATCGGTATTAGCCTTTATGGCTTTAAACCATTCTTGACAAGGGTAAACTGGAACGATGTGGAAGCTAAAGTTAGCATCATGATCCACGAGCATGCTTTCAAGGACAAATGGACGTGCTTTTCCTAGTTTTTAGGCCGGATTGTAGCATCAGTGGCGCATCGTGAGTGTTATGGCATGCGCTCCCTGTCGCGTTAAGCGTAATTTTCCGGTATGTCATATTCACGGTAGCACTCGACCTCCCTACCAAAGAGACCAAAATCCTAAGCACAAGGATTTACCACCTTTCTAGGTTGGATTGTCTCTACTACTCTAATTTTAATCCTTTATATAAAGATACAAATTTAGACCTTAAGAAAATTCCACTTTGGAATCAAATTTTCATAACTTGGCCCTTGGAACAAATTTGTATGAATACAGTTTGACCAAAAGTCAAACTTATAACCACCGAATTAATCCCACACAATTAATATTTACAGAGAACTTTTTAATATAATATTCGATAGTATAATGTTTTCTAAAATAATAAAATTTTCTAGTCCCGATATGAGTCCTTAATGCTAAAATAATAAATTCAATAATATCATAGTTGAAAGTACCCACACACATGTTTATATTGACATTATCTTACACATTTGACGACATTTTTCCTAGTAAAAACTAAACCGTAACGATTTTGATGTTAATATTTTGTGGGTAAGTTCTTATTACAAAGCTCTACATACCTATAAAAATGAGCACGTTATCGATCTTAATTTGAACGGTTTAAAATCGGTCGATTTTAACATAGTAGATGGTAATGTTATACATCTCGAAATATGCTCATTTTTTGTAGGAACATAGATTTTTGTATGAGGAACATATCTCTCAAATATCAGTTTCAAATCTCTCACCGTTAAAATTTGATTAAAAGAAATTTCGCTCAAAGTGTGAGATAGTGTGATTATAAGGGTGTGAGCGGATCCTCCTCATCATAGTATAATACATGTAGGAAATACCAATTGGTCCTACAAATAATATATTAGAGAGAGTCTAGTCCAATTGACCTAGTCAATTGTTTGTTTGTCCTATTTGGTAATATAAATTATAGTTTGGTCCTAAAAATTTTAGTTTGGTCCTAGGGTGATGTCATGGATGATGTAAATTTCATCTTGTAGTGGCAGAAATACCCTTGTATTATTGTTTGGTCCTAGAAAACAATGGTTTGGTCCTAAGGTGACCATATATATACAAAAATTTAATAGAAAATATCTCATTCTCAGATTTTCTTTCTCCTCTCTCTATTTCGTATCTAGTTTCTCTCCTCCCCATTTTTTTCTTTTTTTCATGCTGTTGTTCATGAAGACGATGAAGAACGCCCGAAATTTTTAGGTTTATTCGTCACTATTTTGTTACTGCTGCTGTTGAATATGATGATGAAGACGACAGAGATTTTTGTGTTTCTTCGTCACTTTTTGTTGCTGCTGCTGTTGAAGAAGATGAAGGTGATGAAGACGATGGAGTTTTGAAGATTTTTCTCACTGTGTAGTATGACGAAGAAGAAGAAAAAGATGAAGAAAACGAATATAACCTTCGATCTTCATCTTGTATCTTGATTTTTTTGGTGTTGTTAATTGAAGATTTGATGTTGTTGTTGCTGGTGAAGTCAATGAAGATGATGAAGAAGATGAAGATTTATGCGTTTTGTTGTTGTTGTTGCTGCTGCTGCTTAAGATGAACTTCATTACTGAAATGAACTTCATTTCTGGAATGAAGTCTGTTTTTCTAGGTTTTATATGGACTTCATTTACGAATGAAGTATGTTTTATATGGACTTCATTTAGGATTGAACTCGTTTTTTTAGGTTTTCTATATGGACTTCATTTCGAATTAAGTCCTGTTTTTTTAGGTTTTTATATGGACTTCATTTCTGGAATGAACTATGTTTTTTTAGGTTTTTATATGGACTTCATTTCTGGAATGAACTGCTACAAGAAAATAAATAAAAATTAATACGGAAAGGTACTTTTGTCAGTTTAATATTTTTAAATAATTATGGACTAAACAGTAAAGGCGTTTTGCTAAAGGACCAAACAGACATGGGCCCACCTAAAAAGGGACCAAACGATATTTTTCCCATAATACATTCAAAAGTTCCATTAAAGCATTAATATATCCTACATATTATATGAAATAATAATTGTACTAAATAATTTAAAAATAGTCATCACAAATATCACATTTTCCTAAAAATAATTTAATATTGGTTTACTTTTCTTTGAATTTCAATCAAGATATATTTCGTGCATAATAATTCATAATGAACTCAAAAGATTCATAATCACATCGTTAACTGCAACATATTAGTCAACAGTTGAGCATTTTAGGTGCATCAACCCCTTTAAAGCCCTAAGCCATGCGAGGCCATGCGTTGCGCGGTGAGAATACCCACCCTTGGGTGAGCGTCACCGCCCCCTTGAAAATTCTCCATTCAACTTTTTCTCAAATTCTATTAATGTAACAGTGAATACCGGTTTTTATGAAAAACGAAAAAAAAAAAAAAGAACTAAAAAAATCTTCAAAACAAAAAGAAAAAAACATTGCGACCTAATTCTATTTTCTTCTTCTCTCTGTCTCTTCATATCCATTAATACGTCTCACTATAGGGTTTTCACGAACTCACCATTTAAGTGGTACTTTCTCTGATTCTTCCGCGAGATGGAGACGTCTACATAATTTTGGGGGTTTCTCTTTTAATCTTATTTTGATGTTAATTAGGTTTTTCTCCGATTAAGTGGTACTTTCTCTTTGGTGTTGTAGGGATTCGTAAGGAAAGCTTGGGTTTTGATACATTGGGTTGCAAACAAATTGATTTAGGTGTAGATTTTTTTTTCTATAAGTATGATCAATTTCTTTTGCTTATTTTATGTTTTTCTCCGATTAAGATTTGAAGAAGGGGTTTTGTGTTTGTGTTTGTGTTGTAGGGATTCGTTGATGGAAGGAAAGCTTGGATTTTGATACGGTGGATTGCAAACAGATTCAATTTAGGGTTTACATCAATTGAAGTAAAGCATAATCACGAGATGATGAGGAGGAATAGAAGAAAAGGTATATAAACAAAACCCTAGGTTTGGTTTTTGATACAAATGGGTTGCAAACAAATTCGATTTAGGAACAAATTCAATTTCTTTTGCTTATTTTATGTTTTTCTCCGATTAAGATTTGAAGAAGGGGTTTTGTGTTTGTGTTGTAGGGATTCGTCGATTGAAGGAAAGCTTGGATTTTTGATAGGGTTTACATCAATTGAAGTAAAGCATAATCACGAGATGATGAGGAGGAATAGAAGAAAAAGGTATATAAACAGAAACCCTAGAATTATATTCTTAGATTAATTTTGCTTCTTATGATTATATTTGTTATGTATTAGGCTTATTTTGTTCCAGCTCAACTGAGTTTCGTGTTACAAATAAGCTAACATTTTGTGATTTGGTTCCCTTAACAGAGAAAAATCTGAAGTGGAGAAAATTTCAGGGCATGGATATGTATTTTTGGATCGAAGTGACTGCTTACATCTCTAAGAACATATAATCCCTTGCCACCTACGTAAGGCTAATGTATATTGGATTGACTTATTTTATGTTTGTGTTCGATTCGCAAGGCATGGGAAGAAAGTGAAAAGACAAAAGCATAGAACAAGCGTATGGGACTGTAATTTTACCCCGTTATTCGTCTAATCACATAGCTTTCCATATTATTACTGAAGGCGAAATAAGTAAATCTTCTTAAAAATAAAAGTTTTTAGCGGCAGGCCAACTTCTTTATCGGCTCCATGATTGATGTCTCTCATAAGTGCATCATATTTATAGGGGTCTGTTGGTTTGTTCATTAACTTTTTGTACTCAAGTTACTTCCCTGGACAAGTATTATAGACCATCATTTGTACTTAGTAATTTTTTTATTTTATTTTTCGTTCATGCCTTCCTTTTGATCCTTTGCCCCGCATGATGACTGTGTATTACTCGGTTATCTTTCACCACCTATTCATGATAGTTTGTAATGTGATCAAGTTCATATTTTTATTCTAAAAATCCAGGAGAACCTTCATTTACTATTTGTCGTGATGTGTAAAACGAGATCATGTAATTTCTTAGGATATTATGTCGCTTCCTCTTTATTAGTTTGTTATGGTTAACTCGGATGCACAAATTTCAACTCGCTTAATACGATTCTGCTCAATTGTGCAGGGCATTGGAAAAGATGTCCACCCTTGAAGCATGGGAGAACTCCAAGAAAGCTACTATTGAAATGGAGTTCAAGAAAATTGAGGTAATCACATATTTTTGGTAATTAAACCTTCACCGTATTTGGCGTTTAAATTGAGACGAGATGATGATTTTTCCGTATCTACATTTTATGTTTTTATATTTAGTCGGTTCAGTTTTTTATTTCATGTAAAAGGAAAAGTTGATACCACAAATGTTGTACCCTGGATAGGCATTTCTACCAGATCAAAGTGTTAAATGTTTGCATCATTTCACTGTTCAATATCTTTTTGGGTAATGCTTTGCCAGGGGGATAATGCTTCATATTATATTACTCTCTCATTCTTCAAAGTACAATTGTTTGTGAAAATACCCGAGAGAAAAAAATATTTTTGAAACAAATGTACGGATTGTCTCTTTCATATTACATCTATGACGTCTAAAAACCTGCTTCAAAAGGGTGTGAGTTACTATCTTTAAAACTTGCAATTTTCAGCAATTGTCATTTGTATATCTGGGGCCAGCTAAAAGACACTACACTAATTACCAATGTTGTCATTTCCAGGTGTTGTCGGTGTTAATTCATACCTTCCCACATATCGTTTAGTTTTCACTTTATTTTTTGGTTAAATATCTTGGATTCATGATTCTAGGGTTATATAAATTATTGAAGTTCAAAATATCGATATGATGCAAGAATTATAGGTCAAAATACCTATCTGCAAGAAATAATGCATCTTCTCCTCTTTCTGAGGTTCTTAATTGAACATTGAATGCTGGCGGTGATAGAATACCAGCAACTTTAGCTTCCAATGTTTTGAATTGCTGTAATTTCAAACAACTATGCCAAACACTTATTTTATGAGCCTATACAGGTGGAATTCTTGCTTAGTGAAAGGATTATTGTGAATGGTATTTAACTCTCAACTTCACCTCATTGATTTTTCTCACGGTAGAGTTCGGTTGGTAGCTTAGATGACAAGGTTTACAGTTTTGAAGTATATAATTGCAGTCGTAACTTAGCTTGGCCGTTAAAGGGTTAGATGGATTAGGATAGCTAATCGAGTATAATATTTACTTAATGACGACGGTCTGCAAAAGCTAATTGCAGGTGCGATCTTGCTGGATGCAGAACTTGGTCTGCTGGCTGCTTGGTCTTCATCTAGCTCCAAAATTTTGAGAGTGGATACTCTATATCACGAGGAGAGTTGGTCTAGCTTATGGCGAAGTATTCGTATCAACATGTCAGTTTCCATCTCTTTTCTCAATTTGCTACATGCTGATATCGTAATGGGGCATACGATTATTTGTATTTTAGGTTTGTGATACGGTTAATTTTGATATGGTAATGGTGCATACGGTCATGTACTTCAGGTTTGTCTAAGCAAAGAATTGTACTTGGTTTTCATATAAAGCATTATAAGTTTCAAACCGTTGATGTGGATCAAGAAGAGAAACTGCAAATATCATTTTATTTTTTTTGAAACATGAGTATTTATCACATAGATGGCTGTGAAAAAGTTAAAGGCCATGAACTTAAACACGGAGATGGAATTTGCTGTGGAAGTTTCAAACCCTTACTTTTGAGATAATTTGTGTTACTTATAATTTTTTTAATTTCTTTAATCGATCGACAACGGGAATGGAACACTTAACCTATAACTTGGGAGCGATGTGATGGAAAGCGAAGCCACCTCACACCACATCAAAAATGCCTTGCGATGGGGCAGAGCGAATACACGCCACACCAAATAAAAAATTCATCATGACGGGCGTCACGCCACAACAAATCTAAAATGCATCTGGAGGGGGAGAGGTGAAGCCGGCCCACATCAAATCAAAAACCTTTGGCGATGGGGCGAGGCAAATCTAAAATGCATTTGGAGGGGGCGAGGCGAAGCCGAGCCACACCAAATCTTAAGTGATGGGGCGATGGGGTGAGGAGAAGCTGAGCTACACCAAATCAAAAATGTATTGCTGCGGGGCGAGCGAAACCGGCGATGCCAAATAAAAAATGCATTGGGACGGGGCAAAACGAAGCCAAACTACCCCAAATCAAAAATCGTAAGCATGCATCGAGACGGGGCGAGGCGTAGCCGAGCAACACAAAATAAAAAATCATAAGCGACGGGGCGGGGCGGGGAAAATCCCAGCGACGCTAAATAAAAATGATGGTAGATGAGTTTGGGATCCGCCCTCATTAAACAGCACGGCACAAAATCTAGTTACATCAAACTGCTACAATTATCCAAAATGAAAATATTCTCCAAGCTAATAGTATATTAACTCTCTAAAATAATAGGATTAGGATGGTCACATGCCTATTATATACTCCTCCGTCCCAAAATAATTGAGTTAATTGGTTTTAAATTTTGTCCCACAAATAATTGAGTTATCTCACTAATCAAGGGAGTATTTCTAAAACTATCTTTTTAATTGATTATTGTTACTATAAGAAATATGTATAACTTGGATAGTCATGTTTATATTCGTTCGTAGGTGTTTTAAAATGTTTTTCAACGGTATAAAGTTTACTTAAAAACGTGGTATAGTTTAAGAGATAAATCATTTCTAAGTTTTACTAATTATTGTCCATAAGGGTATAATTGTAAAAATACTTAAACATACTTCATTTTTCTCCTTGCCTTAAGAATTGTGCAAACTACAAATAGCTCAATTAATTTGGGACGGAGGGAGTATTATAGATAGAAGTTATATTGTGCAATCGAGGGCACCATGGCATGTCCGCATGCAACAGGAGCATCAACTAGCATGTATATGTTAGGACATTCTATCCTGACTGGTCTCCTCCTGCTTATGATTCCACCACCTTTCATTATGAACAGTAGAAAGAGTTATATTGTTGAATTTGCTTATGAGTCTATGCAAATTGATCCAGCAAAGGCTACATTCATCGTCCAGTGCTCAAACTCATTACAAACATATCCTGTCTTAGACTACTATGCCAAATAAACAACAAAATCAAAATGATCCTTTATTTAGTTACAAATGTGAGATCAGATGTAACGTTTGTTTAACGTGGACTTTACCCTTAAGACAGTTACCAATGTAAGGTCACCTAATTCGACGTACGAATGATATACTTGATGTTCATGCTTTAAAATCTTTGAATGGGATCTGTTGTTAAAGCTACTCATATCTTCTCTTAAAGCTTACTTATGTTATTCTTCTTAGTAAGGCTTCCCATAGCCTTCACTTTTTCTCTAAGAATATACTTCTGTGTCTTTCCTGTTGAAGTCTTTGGCATATCATCAAAAACAATAGTTCGTGGAGCCATATAATGTGGCAACCGGTCCCTGCAAAACTTGATAATCTCTTCAGCGCTTACATTTTTTCCACCTTTCAACTTAACAAATGCACAAGGTGTCTCACCCCAATGATCATCTGGACGACCTACAACCGCTGCCTCAAGAATTGAAGGATGACTAAACAATACGGATTCAACTTCTATGGTACTTATATTCTCCCCACCTGAAATTATTATATCTTTTGATCGGTCCTTTAGCTCTATATAACCGTCAGGGTGCTTAACGCCAAGGTCACCGGTTCGAAACCACCCACCTTGAAAAGCTTCCTCGGTTGCTTTTGAATTCTTAAGGTACCCTGACATCACCGTGTTGCCTCTGAACATCACCTCGCCCATGGTTTTTGCATCTGCAGGTACACTCTTCATGGAAACCGGATCCTTTACATCGACATCCTCCATTGCAAGATGTTGAACCCCTTGGCGGGACTTGAGCCTTGCTCGGTCATGGGGTTGCATGGAATCCCATTCTGGTTTTGTGCAAATTGTCGCTGGACCATAGGTTTCTGTCAGGCCGTATGAGTGGGTTATTCCAAAACCTAGCTCTTCCATCTTGAACAGGACCTGAGGAGGAGGTGGTGCAGCACCTGACATTACCTCCACCTTTGAACGTAGTGGCTTTTTGACGGTAGGTGGTGCATTCGCGATCATATTCAAGACAGTTGGTGCACCACCCATGTTTGTCACCCTATGTATAGAAATACTATCAAAAATGGTTTGAGCAGAGACATTTCTTAGGCAAATATTGGTGCCACCTTGAGCTGCCACTCCCCAGACGAGACACCAACCGTTGCAGTGAAACATCGGTACAGTCCATAGGTACACAGGATTCGGACCAATGCCGTTAAGAAGAATTGCTGCAAGAGAATTGAGATATGCACCTCTCGGTGGTGGTAAACAACTCCTTTGGGACTTGATGTTGTTCCTGAAGTGTAATTTAATGATATGGGATCCCATTCATCATTTGGTTTTCTAATCTCAAAATCTTCTCTACCGGTACCTATAAGATTCTCATATTCCAAGTACTTGCCTGAATTGGTTTTGCTAGTTTCTGGATATGGATTATCAGATTCAGGAATTAGGACTAGGAGAGGTATCTTGGTTTCTGTGCTCGACAGAATATCGAGTGCTGCTAGTGCAACTTTAAGAAATTGGTAATCAACTAAGATGACCTTGGCTTCTGAGTGTTTCAAAAGGACTGATATCATAGTCGAGTCGTGGCGTATGTTAAGTGTACAAAGAACAGCGCCAGCCATTGGGACACCAAAATGAAGCTCAACCATTGCTGGGATATTTGGTGCCAATACGGCCACCTGGTCAGACAATTCTAAATACATTAAAAAGGGTGACAACCCAAAAATGAAAAGATTGAAATTTCTTAACAAAAAAAAAAAAAAAAAAAAAATTACCACATCTCCACGGGAGATCCCAAGTTGAGTAAGAGCAGAAGCAAGTTTCACACATCGTTCTCGAGTCTGCTTCCATGTAAACTTAACTGTATTTCCATAAACAACCGAAATTCTATCTCTATAAACAACCGCCGATCGTTCTAAAAAACTAATCGGTGACAAAGGAACGTAATTCGCTGAACATTTCACTAAACCCTCCATTGATTTTATTTTTTCCAGAGGAAATTAAAACTTGGCTTCTCTTCAAATTCCAAAATCTTTGGATTTCAAAGTCCTTCAAGTGAAATATGTGTCCGAAAACAATTTCTCCTTTTCATTTCATACAGAAAATCTATATTTATATTTTCAACTTCAAGCGTATTTATTTACCATTCATGTAGAGTAAATGTTTTTAAGCAGTAACTCTCTTTTTATATTATTATTATTATTCATTTAATGTGTAAACGGATGTCATTTAACGTCAAAAGCGTTTCTCTTTTCCATCACATCAATGTAAACCAACGCACCTTTTCACAGTCTTGACTCTTTTACCTCTCGAGCCGAGTCCAGTTTTTCGCGCTCAAACGACGAAACTTCCGGCAAGTTACTTCCCATCTCCCCCTCTCTGGTTTCACTTTCCGGATGATCTATAAGTAAGTAACTGGCTATTTCAACTTCCCTCTCTTTTGTCTTCATTTAGTTTTTGATTCTTTCAATTGTTCATTCACACACTGTCAAATTCCATTTCTATTTAGGGTTTCTGTTTTTATCTTTCCAATTAGTCTGTGGACTTAGGAAACCCTAGTTTAGAACTTCAATTTGAAGCGCTCTACAAGAAAAACAACCTATGATTTTGAAACCCTAGGTTCAGAAATTATTATGCTTTTTTAGATGGGATAATAAGAGTGGGAAGTCCAAGCAGGATATTGGGATACTATAGTTTTTAATTTTGTAACATTTTTTAAATTTGTGGTGAATAAGATTACTATTCATGGGTTTAAGAGTTACAGAGAACAGATTGAAACCTGAAGAGTGCAGTCCTAAAGTTAATTGTGTTGGTAATGGCTTTAGTGTCATTTTTGTAAAGTTTAGTTTGTTTCATAAGTCAGTTAAAAGAAAAACTTGAGAAATTGTTCAAGTTTTTTTGTTTTCCTAGTCTCGGCCGAGTTTTATCTAACCAATTGATGTTTTTAACATGTCTGTAGTTGGTGCTAATGGATCTTGCAAAACTGACATGTGAATGTGATTGTTGGGTAGGTTTCAATTTTTAGTGATCTGATTTTTACTGAGCAATCACTTCCAGAACTTGCGGAATGATGATAGCCTTGCCCTTCTCCATGTATGTTTCCAATCTTTTTTTTTTTTTTTTCATATGTTTGAGTTTATTTGATGTTTTCTTTTGTTATTGAATTCTTTTAAATTACACAGGAAGGTGCAGGACATCAAGTATTATCTGCCTTTGCTATGGAGAGTAGATAGTGTTCGATAATTCTGATAATTCCATGCCTGTAAGATTTTTTACCATCTCTGTTGTTTTATTTTATCTGTAAAACGCATTAGTCTTTTTCTTTCAAGTTGGTGTTAGAGGATTTTTGTATGCAAAACTCAAGGTTATTCAACGAGTTGGATGTTATAATAGCTTGTTTCCTGAACATGCAAACCAAAAATGCTCATCTCTAGACTATGCAAACTTATATTTAAACAAGTTTACTCATTTATAATGATTTAGGCTGCAATATCGGCTTCTCCCGTCATTACTACAAATACTAAAGTAGATTTTTAAGCATGAGAAGTAATCTTCGCATAAGTATTAAAAAATTTCTAGACTTGTTGGACAAAGCAACATAGATTATTTGATGATGGTAGCAAATTTCGCCATCTCTGGAAAGGTAAGAGAGGGCGGCGACGTAGCATAAAATATAATGCATAGTTTGTAAGTTAATGGCTCTGATTTTATATTAGCCAGCTTTTTTTATACTTGATTACATTAGTAAGGATCCCTGTTAGTATTTACCTACTAGATTAGTGTAATACTCCAAATTAACGTTTGTACGATTTGTACTATTTACATTGCCCCATTCCCAAGCTGTTCAAATGTAAAAATATGTGGGTGTTATGTACATTTAATGTTGTTTTACACCAGTGGTGCTAACAAAAAAAAAAAATCCAGAACCTCATTCTTTGGGTACAGTGGAAGCTCTTAGATTATTTCAGCTGTTTATGGCAAGCACACCACTGACACTGGTTACAAAATTATGGTATTATTATATCATACATGTAGTTCAGTGTGGTCTTATTTTTAAGAAGAAGTCTAGAATATGGAAAATGTTGATTAACTTATGTTGTAATTATTAGGTGTACCTTGCTATATGACACTTGCTACACTGTCAATATTACTTTCCATTAATAAGAATTGGCCTTATTTCATTGATATGAGGGGCTTCATAAAGTCATGCGATGTTTACATGAAAGGACAGCTAATCTCAACTGTTGATGGCACCAAAAGCTATCCAAACTATTCAATTATAGATTTTGATGACCTGGCTAAGTCACATGTGTCACAACCAAACCTTCCACCAGATATTCAACAACGCTAATCGATATTACCGAAGTTATTTCTTACTATAACTGTTTCTGTTGAGTATTGATGGTGGTTGAAACAAATATAGATATGATGTCTGTTTTTATGCATGCACGCGTGTGTATGTGAGTGATGTAGTAGCCATACTGTGTTAGTGGAAATGATAAGCACAAGTTGTTCACTATGTCTGGTTGGGTCTTCTCTAGGTTGATAAGCAAGAAGTGCGTTCGAGTAGAACTATTAGTCTGAAAAAGGATGAGTATTATTCGGATAAAAGACATATCACGTAAATTTTCTTTGTTCTTGACGTTTTATTTCATTATTTGACGTAAATCTTTAAGAAAAATGCGATGTGATCAATTTGCAGAAAAGCTGAAGTTATGAATTTACTCAAGAGTGCTGGCAGCTGGGTTTTCTTGTTTCAATCCTCATTATGTTGTTCAATAAGGAAAGGTATGCAAGTGTAACTTCTATTCAGCATTACAGCGTGTCTTTAAGCTGGGATATATTGGTTTGTTCTGTTCCTTACATTCATGTTTCTAGTTGCAGATAACATCATTGACAATGATGAAAGACTCTGAGCGAATCACTCTGCTAAAGGAAATTGGGGGCACCCTAGTTAACTGGTAATAAGTTTATATGTTCACAACTACTTGTTGCTCTATTGTACTTGTGGACTTCAATTGAAGTTTCTTTTGTGATTAGGTAACAAGAGGAAATAATTCAAGTTGTTCAGTATTTGGATGATAGACTAAGGGAGCTAGATGAAGAGAAGAGGAACTGAAAAAATATCAGTTGCTTGACAAGCCGCAAAGATGTTTGTAGTATACTATTTACGACAAAGAACTCCTTGATGCTAGACAGAAGTTGGAGTCGGTTAGTTTTTATTCTGTTTCTGTTAAATTGGGGCTTTACTTTCTAACTTATAAGACACTTGCCCAGTAATTTCTCTCTACTGTGGATAGGACCAACGACTAACATTGCTTGCTAACTGTACAAGGTAGGGAATATTTCAAACATAAGTTCACAGGTGGCCCTCTACCTGAGAGTATAATAGTCCTACTATAACAGTTCAAATCGGCCACTTATGTGCTAAATATTCCATCGCTTGGTTGAGTTGTTAACCTTGTTTACGTCATTCTTAGGTAGAAGAGCTTCACGATAAAATTTCTGAAACATCATCCAAGATGTATAATATGTAACTATGAGTAAATATACCAAACATAAGTTCCTAGACATCACTCGCCATAAAGTTTCGTAGGGGGTTGGTCATTATTTTGTTTCTATTAATGTAGGATTTTTACTTTCTCATTTGCTAGGCACACTTGCACAGTAACTTGTCTCTAATATGGTCAGTTTCAGTAACTGACATTGCTTGCTGTAGGAAATGTTCCAAACATAAGTTCACAGATGGCCATCTGCTGAGTATATTAGTCCTATTATAACAGTTCGTATTGGCTGCTTACATGCTGATATTCCATCAGTTGGATGAGTCTTTGATCTTGTTTTCATCATTGTCAGTAGAAGAGGCTCGCAATAAAGTTTCAGAAACATCAGCCAAGATGTATAATGATGTGCTAGATGTATAACGAAAATGCAAAGAAATTAGAGAAGGAAGCTAAAGACCTCCACAAAAATATTCTAGTTTTGAGCAAAGAGAAAGAAGTTATTGAGAAACAGCGGACAGAGGCAATGAGGAAGCATGCCCAGGTCGATCATGATGTCAGAGATTTTGAAGAGAGGATTTCTGGGAGTAAGAGAGAGAAGGTATCCTTCATGACCTTAAAGTATGTTAATAATCTTAGTTTTTTAAACAAGGGTGATTCACGAGGTTAACTGTCTCAGTTCATGTTGCAATATTTTGCATCCTTTTAGGAGGAAGCTGCTAGGGAGCTTGATGCTCTTAAAAGAAAAATTGAGGAATCCAGAAATGAGCTGGAAACAATTCGTTTTCATACAATGATCAGATAGCGAAAGAAGGGGGAATAACAAAAGGTTTGTTTTCTTGGATATCTATATATTTTTATTTTTTTTGATAAATCAAAATTGTATTAAAAGAGAACCAAATTTACATAATAGTTACACGTATAGAAAGGAAGAAAGAGGCCACAACAGCCCTAAAAACTTCACAACCTATTTGAATCTAAAATAAGATAGGCAGGCATCTCTAAAAAGTAACAACCTTTGTGCATGTGTGTTACCTTTTTAATTCTACTTGTTACTCTTAGTTATCGAGTTCCTAGCTGAACTGGATGCAGGCAGTGATGTACTACTTCACTCATTTTTCAAAAACGCTAGTTACTTGTGATGTTAATTAAGGTTGGACCCGTGATTTCAATGACTAATTGACGCTCATACATGTGCAGAAAATCAAGGAGCTAATCCAAGTTTTGGATCATCGGAAGGACAAATCAAATTGAAAGTACATTCAAAGGTGGAATCATTCTTTGAGCTTTGCCATGAATTTTCACTCTTATGATGAATAGAAAGGTATTATTTTATTTTCGTCATAATTAGTATCTAACTGAGATGTATTACTTTGCCTCCTTGGCTTTTTAATGCAATGGTGACTTGGCAAAAAAAAAAAAAATCTGAGTAAAAAGAATTTGCTCAAAGTATGGTAGCTCATGTACCATTGTTGTAGATTGTTCTCTTTTTCTATAATCTGATTCTTTAAAATTCTTGTGAAATTGGATTTATCATTCCACCATATGACAATAGGAACAGTCCTTACATACGCCTAGAGCACCTTAGAATGACTTTGATTGAACTTTCTGGGTTATTTGGTGTGTGTTAGTTACATGTGTAAATTTATCCTTCCACGGGCACACACAGATAAACACCCACACCCACAAACACTACCCCTTCCATGCACACCCTTCCCTGTAAGTGTATAATACATCTGTGTTTCTCTTCTATACAGGATGCTGATCATGATGAGGACGAGCTCGTGAGGCAGATGTTGAAGGGAGGGTTGAGAAATATATTGGCGTCAAGTCAAGGTATGTATCAAGAAGTAGAATCATTTAATTTTTTACGAAAGAGAAGTTTAAATATTCTATATATGTGAAAAGTTAAACCACAGGGCAGTCGCCATTCCATCATTAATGGCCTATGGTTCCCAATCGGGTTGTACAGGATTTTCATTTTGTGGATTTGTGTCTATATATTCAGGTTTCTTTAACTGGTCAAAGGTAGACGCAGTCCATGAAGCAGCTCTCTGGTGGTCAAAAACTGTTGTGGCTTTGACTCTGATCTTTGCCATACAGAGATGTGATCCTGGTCCGTTCTATGCTTGTGACAAGATTGATGCCGAACTAGATCCACAGTACAGAGTTGCTGTTGGAAGTATCCAACATGTAGTTTTCGCCACTTGCTCTCATTTTTATCTGCTTGTTTGTTGATCTTATCTTTATTGCACGACTGTGAACCTTGGGGGATCGGCCAAATAGTAAAGCTATATATTACCTAAAAACTTGGAGGTCATGTGGTTAACCTACCATAAGGTTTTCCCAGGAAGCTGTCTCCAAAAAGAGGTGCACTGTCAACGTGCATAGCTGGTTGCTTTAAGAAAACAACACAAAGTATAATTTTTCTTGGTTCAGGATGTTGAAGAGGGGCATGGTACGGAGACAGCTAACAGGAAATTTTAGAACTGCATTATAATAACAGAAATGTAAGTGGGAAAATGGTACCTCGGCCCTGAGAAATAATTGGGTTCTGTAGAAGGCTTAGACATCCTTCTTATCAGAAAAAATATTGCATGACCACATAAAATTTAGAAGAATCCATGGTTATAGAAACATTCTGATACATCAAACATCACCCAGTCATGAAATTATTTCGTCTTCTTACGGCAATGTGACGTGTTTTAGCATGTCTATTTGGTAACCAAGTCGAGTGATAAAAACATGTTCAATATCCGAGTCATATGCCTCGTGCTTTAATCTTATGATGGGCATTCATATAAACAACAACTTAGATTGCGTTAATAGCGATATGAACCTCATTAGTAAACTGGATGTTGTTCTTTGAGTTGATGTTAGGCTGCCGATGTTTTGTTTCTTTGAGTTGGATTTAGTCATTTTATAAATAGATGTTTTTATAGTGAACTCATTGTTGTCCTGCAAGCGAAACATAAGTCTTAGAATGTGGTTTTCCATCTAAACATAGGTATTTGAGTCCCCTGTGTTTGGGACTCGAGGAATTCGCTGAATTGGTGATGTTACACTTAAAATTACTCAATATGAACCTTAATAAACTCGATGTTGTTTATTTCAGTTGATGTCAGGCCACTGATGTTTCGTTTCTCATATTAACGAGAGTTAGATTTTATCAGTGAGATGATTTTTATAAAGAATCCTTTGTTGTCCTGTAAGTGAAACATAAACCTAACTAAGTTAGTCCCTATGCTTGGGACTGAGGGAATTAGGCTGAATTGGTGATGTTACAGTTTAGATTACTTGAAAATAATAATCGTCTCAATGTTCTTAGTTGATCTTGCTTTTGAGTAGCATCTCATTCTGGCGACCTACTTGATTAGCAGTGTCGGAGGGATTTAATTTACTCAAAAAAGATAAGTTTTTGTATTTTAATCTAATTTTTTGAAACATAAGCATGATCTTAGATTTCTTTATGGTGCCAAAAAATATGAACCTTATTAGTGAACTGGATGTTGTTCATTTTAGTTCATGTTAGGCCATTGGAATTCGCTTAACTTAAACCTAACCTGGTATTGAGATATGGTTTACTTGAAAATATCAATTATACCTAATTCTTTTGGTTAACCTTACCTCTTCTCGACCAACCAGAATGGCAGTTTTTGTCTCAGGCATTTATATTACTTGGGCTAATTTGCATCGTTGTTTTTTGTTTGTGCTCAAACAAAGGGACAAGCTGGAACTGAAAGCAGTACAAGATGGATCTGTTAGCTATGCAGCATTAGAAAGGAAAGTTGCATTATATGATAAGCTAGCAAAGGGTGAGCTTCCCGATGAGGAAGAAGGAGAGAAGTACTGTGTGGATTTCTTTAGCGAGAGCCTTGTTCGTGATGATTCTGAGCATTTACGAATTGCTGATGTTCCTGACACCACAGCTCAGGGCAATGAGGATGGTGATGATACTGATGCTTTCTTACCGTTTAGCGCAAAACCTGTTGGACCTGGACGGACAGCTGGATCTCTGGACAATGATGAGCGTAAGTGCCTTGTAAGGTATGTTCTCCTCATGCTGAAGGCTTTAAATAAAAAGTGCTACTCAAGCTTTATGAGTCTCGTTTGTACTCTAAAATGACCTGATGGTCTAAATGTTCCCTTGCATCTACATTTATCATTAAATTAGGTTCAATATTGGCTCCCTGATGCTGCCTTTAGAAATGACTCTTTAACCTATTCTGTTGGATGTATACTTCGAAGGTCAAGTGGCAGGAGACTATGAGATAAAAATTGTAGACCCGTTTCTTTCTAAATGGGCTTAGATGATTCTAGCGTTGCACTTGGTTTTGGTCTGCTGGGACTGGACGGTTTTATATTAACCTCTTAACATGGTTTATATCCTGACTGCATGCTGAAGCATTTTGTCAAGTATGTAGTCTTACAGGATGGTAAGATGCGTCATTAATGAACAGAAGGACATTTGGACCTTGTTCTCAAAACATATATCATAGACAATGTCTGATTGGTTTTTAGGGAACTTAGTTTATGGACCTGGTCGTCTCCTGAATCCTACTGTGGTGGTTTTGTTGAATGCAGGGGAGATCACGAAGAGGCAAATCAAGCGAGAGGTAAGGCCTCTGAGCTGAAGGTGCGTAGACAAGAGCAGGCAACCTCTTGTAGGAGAAACTAAAGAAAGCCTATCTTCGTAAACAAGTAGAGAAGTTACAAGCAAAAAACAAAGAGGAAAGCAAGCAAGAAGCTATAATGATCTTACTAAGAAGCAAGGGAATGATAGGTGATTGTGTTGGCTTCGAATTTCTGAAGATTCCAAACAGGCGGTAGAGTTTTATGGACCTGTTTTAGTGGGTTTTGGAAGGGAAAAGAGAAGAAGAATAATACAAGTACTCTATTGAAAAAATCTATTCTCATCCACCCTTTCTGGCGAAGAATAGCATCCTACTTGAGTCTTGTTTTTCTCCTTATTTTAAAACTTTTGATTCAGCAGTTCAGCTTAGTTCATTCCAAAATACGCAAAGTAGAAAAAAAAACGTGTACAGCTTAGTTTAAGCTATTTAGCTGCACTGATCTTAAATCCATAAGAGAAGGAAAAACAAAATAGAACTGATGGTTATTTTTTCAGGGAATGCCTATTACCGCCTTGGCTTACTTAATCCTCTTTTCCAACTGTCTGAATCTAGCTGTGAAGTGATTTTCTCATTTTGTTTTTGAATATTTGCTTGTCGGTTGGGCCGGGCCGAGAATACTTAACGACAGTATTCAAGGGGATAGCAAATTTTTAATTAGCATCCATTTTATTTTTATTTTTGAAACTAAAAGGATGAATTATATTAAAAAAAATTTGAGGAAAAAAAGGATATATTGAAAAAGAAAAGAATGGTATTTTGGAGTATAAAAATGTAATGATCATTAGAGACCAAAACAAACAAAAAAAAAAAACCTCAATTACATATGAATTATGTCTTCCCGGTGGTAAAGAATCAGTTGATTGAGAAATCTTTAAAAAACGTCCGCAATCGAGCTCCAAAGATGAATATGTAGTAAGATAGCATGAACCAGCTCATCCTTGTCCTTAACCCTTCCTCCGTGTACTACTTGATTTCTTTCTAGCCATATCTCCCAGCAGATCGCAAAGGGAATAAGATGCCGATCATCTTTATTCGTTTGAAACTTTCTCCAACCTCCGGCTCAAAAACAAGCTCAGAAATCCTTTGTCATAACCCATCGAACTTTCAAAGACGCAAGTAATATCGACCATATAGACCTAGCCCATTCTAATGGATGAATAAGTGTTCTTGTGTCTCAACCTCGGAAAAATGTAATGGGCACATAATGGTGTTTACTTTAACGCCTCTATTCTCAAAGATAAACCTAGTTGGGCCCGATTGATGTAAAGAAGCCCAAATCGGAAAAATCACCTTTGGTGGAGCGAATTTATTATGCACCACATTATAGAAATCCCATCTGATCAGCCTCTGTTAACTTATTGAAAATAGCGTTTCTTTGTAGTATTGCCTTCTATACTATCCTCCTCATCTGAATGAGTATCACATTACGCAAGTCGTGTTTTATCTCCAACGGTCTATTCTTTCTGCAGTCCAAGAGCTCTTGAAAAACCAAAGTTCCAATTGATATTCTTCATATCTCATGCATTGTACAAATTTTTGTCTCCTTATCTTATACAACCTTGGGTATTTCTCCTTGAAAGATTTCTCTCCACCCACCAACGTGCATAAACGAATACTTCTACCATTCTTCACCCGAATATTAACAGAACCAAAAAAATCACGAGTTAGCTTTTAGGATCTCAAACCACATACTCCTTCCAAATCGCCTCGTTCCCTTGCATTGAAACCAAACAATTCTCATCTCGCATTAGATTTTCTCGCAAACTATCTTCCTCCACAAAATAGAGTTTTCTCTCTACAATATCTACCATGCCACTTAGCCATTAAAGACCCATTGATTGAGTCTTAAATTTCTTATACCTAATCCCCCTTCCTCTTTGATTTTGCCACTTTCTTGCATGAGACCCAACTCATTTTCCTGTTATTCTCATCTTCTCCCCATAAAAATTTCCTCATAACAGAATTTAACTTCTTTTCAACTGGTACAGGAAGAAAATGGACAGACAAGAAATAAACTGCAATGCTTTCTAATGAGCTTCTTATTAACGCCACCCTACTGACTTTATTCAAAAATTTCGCTTCCAAGGAGCTAACTTCTTCTTCATTCTCTCAATAACCACATCCCAAATAGAAGCACACCTTTTAGTAGCCCCAATTGGCATACCCAAGTAAGAAATAGGCAAGGAATCAATTTTACAGCCTAACTCCATTACTAACTCATTGATATTGTCATCAAGACCAATACTTGTCATAGAGCTTTTATCAGTTTAACTTCAACCCTGTCAAGACTTCAAACATTAGTAAAATAATAAGAAGTCTTCTTACCTCCTCCTTAGAAGCATTAAGGAAAAATGATTGTGTCATCCGCAAATCAAGATGTGAAACTGTTGTGCCTCCCCTCCTTCACTTGAAAGCCACCAATTTTATTTGATTCTACCGCCTCATTAATGAAAATAGATAGAACTTCAACCACCAAAAGAAACAAAAGGGGAGACAATGGATCGCCTTGTCTAATCCCCTTTGAAGGCTTAATCCTACTAGTAGCTTCACCATTAACTAGTATTGAGAATTGACCACCTATGACACACCAATGAATCCATTGAATCCACTTTTCACCAAATCCATTCTTTCTCAAAATTGAAAAAAGTGATGGCCGATTAATGTTATCAAAAGCCTTTTCCATATCAATCTTGCATAGAATTCTGGTTTCTTTTGCCTCAACCTACTATCAATGCACTCATTAGCCACTAGAATACCATCTAGGATCTACTTATGCTTAATAAAAGCACCTTGAGAATTAGAAATGAGACAAGGCATGACAATCTTGATCCTTTCAAAGACGAGCTTTGAAATTATCTTATAAAAGCTACTAATGAGACTCCAAGGCCCGAAGTCTTTAATCAGAGGTGAAGTCATCTTTCTCTTAGGTATTAGCTTAATGAAAGACATATTGAGTCTCCAATCAAAACTTACCTTTGGAATGAAAAGTATTGATAAACTGCCATAACATCATGTTTTAAAACATCCTAACAAGCCTTATAGAACTCAAGATTGTAACCATCTGGGCCAGGAGCTTTATTGGCTCCACACTTCCTAATAGCATCCTTCACCTCATCCTCATCAAAAGACCTCTCTAACCAACATTGTCACTAGCATCAAGACTCTTGAAAGACATATTCTCAAAAGAAGGAGTCACCGGTTGAAGTAGAGAAGTGAAAAGAGTAGAATAATAATGTTGACTCTCCCTCTTAATAACCTCCACGATTAAAGACATCAACTCTGCCACTTCCAACTTTGTAATACTGCTTTCTTCTTCTTTTGGCATTAGCAATCGTATTGAAATATCTTGTGTTCTTATCTCCCTCCTTAAAACCCCTGACTTTTGCCCTCTGGTAAGCCATTCTTGCTCTAGTAACCTTAACATTATTTAATTTCACCAGCAAAGTAGCTCTCTCTTCAAACTGAGATGCAGACAAAGCCGCACTTTCTTCTAACAAATTTAATGCCTTAATCTTGCTAGTTATATCCTCCTCTTCTTTTCTTACGTTACCAAATTCTGCTTTGCTCCAACTCTTAATGAAAAACTTTAGGTTTTGAAGCTTTCTAAAAAGAATATAATCCGGAGTACCAACAAACGCCATACTGTTCCACCACTGCTCCACTAACTTGACAAAATCAGGATGTTTAAGCCAATGATTCTCAATTTTAAAACTAGAGTTGGTTTCTAACAAAGAAAAATAACTCTAATACTAAAGCATTATGATCTTTAAATTGTTCTAACCAAGACGATTTGTGTTGCAAAGTGTTGAAATGAGCATCAAAAGAAGAACAAACCCCATTTCGAGCTACATAACAAAGGATCAGCTGATTTGTTGCTCCAAGTGTAAGAACCACCATTAAGAGGTAAATAAATCATATCCACGATTATGGATAAAATAATTCAGAAAGCCATGTTCTCTTGCATCTCCACCTGACTTTATTCCTTTCAGACGCTTCTTACTGCACTAAGATCACCCACTGACACCACTACTCGGCCTTTCCACCTGTCCTAATTTTCACTAGGCTCTCCAAAATCTTCTCTCAAGTTGTAATCGCAAGGAGAGTAAGCATTGGTTAACATGAACTTAAAACCGTTACTTGAATCGAAAAGGCAAGTTATTGTGTTAACACCGATTCTTTTGTCTAGAAGTTCCAAAGTCGCATCATCCCAAATTGTAATCAGTCCCCCACTATTACCAGCTTCCCTGTGATGGCAAAACTCCATACCAAAATCGGCCATCGAACCACAATTGTCTAACAAACCCAAACGACAAATGCACCATTTTTGTTTCTTGAATTGTACAAATTAAGCATTTATGAATTGCAATGAGATCTTTAACAGACTATCCGCTTATCGTAAGCGTTTAAGCCCGTATATTCCGATTAAGAATTTTAGACCCCATCACAACCATCTTATCCCTTGACGACACCTCCAAGTCCGCCTTTCTCTAAGGAATCGCTTGAATTACAAGAGTCACAACTATCTTGAACCTTCTTACCTTCGCAATAGCCTTGTATCGATCCTCAGACTTAAAGAGAATCTCTTCGATTACCTCTAACCTTAAACTCATCCTTATCGGTGATACCACCCACCTACAACATAATTCAAATACCATTTTTTGAAGTTGAGAAGATAACTTCATTTGAATCTATGTTTGCTCCTGGATATCTCCAAGTTTAATAACAATTTGATCCTCAATAACATTAAAGAGTTGATTCGGATTGTTAACTTGAAGTGGTCATATCTGTCTGTGGATCGAAGGAGTATTTTCAATAATCAAAGTGTCATCATGCAAGACAATCAGTAGGTCGTCGTGTACACTTGAGGAAGTAAACCTATTACCCGCATTCACATGCGAGTGATTCTCTACCCCAATTACGGAAAACCATCTCCACATCCGCCATTATCGGATAAAGAAGCACTCTGAACCACCAAATCGAATGAAAATCGAATGCTTGGGTACACCGCTACACTTCCAACCACATTCTTCATTCCATTTGACTCAAGCTTCAATAAACCATCAATTACTTCAGTCTCACAAAATGTGGGATCACCTCCTTCACTACCAATATTTGCTAAAGACCGAAACCTATTGACAAAGGCAAAAGACCTCTCTGCAGAGAGAAGGGCACTACACCTACACCTGCACATCCAATTCCCTCTTCAAAAGAAGCATTAATACCACCTTTCTCAACAGACTGAGTTGGAACTCCAACTGTTGAACCATTCAATCTTTGAGAATCAGAGAGAAAGAGATCAACCTCCTGAACCCCTCTCTCTGATGATGAGTTATTAGAAGAAATTTCACCAGCTGTGAATTTTGGCTTGTAAACTTGCCCCGATTCACCCCGTACATATTTTCTCGCACTAACTCACTCCGGGTCCGATTCCAAAATTTGCACCGATTTCGTTCCTGAATAAGCGGGAGTGGAAGAATTTGAATTTGAAATCTGTACTTTTTCAAACTCGGTTAACAACCTGTTAAATTCCTCCAACGATGCCTTCTTCTTCGGACTAAATTTGTAGTCCCATTCAATGGAAACAACCCAATTTTGGTCGTCATCCTCAACCAAAAGAACTCGTTTCTGGATCTCCGCAAAATTACCTTGACAGAAATTTTGAAGAAGTTCAAACTTTCCTTCCTTAGGTGCTCGAATCTATATCGATTAACCATCCAGGACTTTTCACCAATGGATTTGAACAGACTTGTAACTCCATAGATGGTGAGAATACCTCTAATCTTCACCATTTCCCATATCTAGCCATAGCTCCTATAGGAATGATAACATCTTGCGTAATTTTGAACTTTTGTTTTGGCTCTTTAGGTCTATCCTCCTTTTCTAATCGACCGATCTTGAGATAAAGTAACCACTAAATCATCAACAATGATCTTCCTCGGCTTCCCGGATATCCAACCAAAGAATCCTTGATCAACTCAATGTGAGCAGATTGTTCATCAATAATCTCAAAATCGAGAAAAGAATTCCACTGCATGAGCCTAAGAATCTCCCTTGCTAAACGCTGCCATCTAATAAATCCATTAACCTTGACTAAACCCATGTACCTCACGAATGAAGCATCCTTTCTTGTTAAAGGATGGTGAAAATCAGATCTTGAGGGAACCAGCTGCACTTTCCTCCATTCCAGATTGTTCTCCCTTAAAACTTTTTGCACCTCCTTACAAATCACTGACCAATAGAAGCTTTCATCTCCACAAGGAATGCATATAGCATACAATCTAGCTTGATCACCCCTCCTAACTCTTGAAAGTCTCGGATATCTTCCAAAGATCATTTTCCTTAACCTCACAAAGATATGAAGCTTCTCCCTCCGTCTCGGCCATTTAATTTTTGCACAATGAAAATCCATAGCTTCCTGCAAAACATCAACTAGCCAAAAAGCTGATTCCACTGACAGATGTATCCAAGAACTAAAACCTCTTCTCTTCTTTTCCTCCACTCTGATTCCTGAAATGTTACCTAAAGTTTCCCATGAAACCTAGAATATTTTTCGATCGAGATAGAACGGATTTTTCGCTCTTTCTCTCTCCATCATGATGTTATTGTAGATCGAAGACTCAAATCTTATATTAAAATTGACAGATTACAAAGTTTGCCTCTTCCTGCACTTTAGCAGATATCTCGTTAGGCGGATCTAACAACCAAACACTACTCAAACGATTTACTCTAGTAAGCTTAGAGAGAATATCCACTATCTTGTTTTTCTCTTTAGGCATATAAACACAATGCCAAGATTTAAACAATCTAAAAAGAACCTTTATATCTAGAATTAAATTGCGAAGTCTCCAATCAATGTTGAAGTTATTATTATTGACTGCATCCACCACTATCTTTGAGTCCATCTCAAAAACTATTTGTTGCAGATTCCTCTCTTTCGCCCAGCTAGTTGCTTCCCATAAAGCTCCATCTTACTGCCTCTGGACCTCACATGACCTTGTTAGATAGATGCATTTTGAGCCCCGATGTGTACCTGCAAAATCACGAATGATTAGACCAATTCCACCGATTTATTAGAGTTTAAATAGAAGCCATCAATGTTAATTTCAAAGAAGCCTCTTTGAGGAAAAGACCAATGAAGATTTTCTCTTGACTGAGCTGGAGCTAAACTGTTTAACAGTATTGGCCTAGTTTATGTTCTGCAATCTCTTTTCTGCATCTCTGAATGACCACATCTGGAGGAAGATTGGAATTACTAAAAGCCTTTTCGCATCTAGCAGTCCAGATGCACCAAGAAATAATTGATATCTTACAGATTAACTTCTCTTGTATCTGATGAGCAATGAGCTTGTCAAACCAGTCACAACCAATCCTTCAAGGTGGTGACACCATCAGTGTGGATACCCAGGATAGCGAACCAGATTAATTTGAAGTAATAGAAATCCAAAATATTGTGTGTAGGAGTTTCAGTTCCTTGTGCACATAAAGGACATGCAAAATCTCCATTATCAATAACATTCAACAGCTTATCTCTTGTGGGTAGAATGTTTTTGACACATTTCCAAATGAACTGTTTTATTCTAGGGAGCACTGAGAGTTCCCATAGTTTTTTAAAGATTCCCTGCATTCTTTGACCAACTGAGTCATTAGCAATCTTCTTTTCAATCATTTTCCTATAAGTTGATTTTACTGTGAAACTTCCATATTTCTCAAGCATCCAAACCAATTTATCCCTAAGATTATGATGTATAGAAATCTTCTGTATGAGTCTGGCAATGGAAGATTCAAAGAGATTATAAGTGAGACTGAGATTCCAACCTCCAATATCAGCATCAAATAGTTGATAAACAAATTAGAAGTCTTGAAAGTTTGTTGCTTTATCTCTTGGTGTTGGAGGTGAATCTAGTTCTTCTATCCATCTGCCATTCCAGATCCTGATTTTGTGTCCATCGCCAACTGACCAACAACTGAATCTTCTTATAAAGTGAAGCTCAGAACTAATGCTTTGCTTTCAGAGATTATGCACATATATGGAAGTAGCATCAGAACACATTTTCCAAGCTGATCTAGCCAGGAGTGCTCTATTAAAGACCTCGAGATATCTGAATCCCATTCCACCCTCCTTTTTACGCTTATTCAAATTTTTGAAAGTAATGTAATGCTTTCCTCTATTAGACTTTTTGTATCTCTAGAACATCTGCTGAGTTGAGTTCATTTTGTTTATAGTGTTGTCAGGTAGTTTAAATCTTGTCATGTGATGCACAGGAATAACATTAGTGACATTCCTTATCATTACAAATATTTCAGCTTCAGAAAAATTAATACCGGACCATCTTGAGAGTTTTGCTTTCATCTCTTGAATAAGAGTTGAGAAAGGAATTTTCTTGTTTCTTCCCAAAAAAAATGACAATCCTAGATATTTTTTCATCAAATATATTCAGTTCCCTGACTTAATACCACTTATAAGTTGACAACTTTAAGGACTCATGTTATTACCGAAGTACATAAATTTGACTTGTGAAAATTGATTAGTTGACCAACTATCTTAAACTGCTATATATAATACATCCTAGGTTCTAACATGTTCAAGCTTGGTATGACTATATGTAGAATTTAATTGAAAGTGGTGGATTATGTAGGGACAAACTATCTTAAAACTTAAAGCCTTTACGTGTGCTCTTCAATTGGCACACAAAAGGGGTAGAGTGGCCGAATTACTCTAAGGGACACAAGCATGTTACAATCTAGGCTTACCGAGGGTGTTAATGCATTTTATAATGTCTACTTTATTGAGAAGGCCTCTTATTTTTTTATTTTATTGTAAGAAAATGAGTATCCTACCTGGAAGGTAGAACCTCAATAGATACAAATACAACTGCAGAGCTATGACCATCATGCATTAGACCTAGGTTGAGACTCTGATCCCATTTACATAATTAACATAATGTAAAAGTTTTGTTAAGTTTGGGCCTTTCAAAGTAAAATTGTATAAATGACTAGCTCAGAGATATTAAATTAGCTACATTTTTTGTAATATTCTGATCCTTAGAGATTTTGGTCAACTTTCCCAAGAAAAAAGAAACTGCTTCAAAATTTTCATCATTCATTCGATGGTACCCTGGGTTGAATCTTCCTTGGACTTCATCTTTGTATTCCTCTTCTATCTCCTTTAGAGTTGCCTCATCTTGAACTTGAAAATCAATATTAGCTCTCGCAACTCTTTTGCCCAGCACACATATAATTCAGCTCATCTTCTAGCTCTGTTGTCTTCTGAGCTTCTATCTTTGATTCTTCTTGCTCCAACAGAGATACCTGAATGAGACATAACCTAAAAGTAAAGTTAATATAAAAGTTTGGCTCAAATCTGGTCGTCCTTCTATGATGGGGAGACTCATGGAAATTAAGTCGATAGTAATGTCAAACTTCACCCGAGATGGTCATTAGTGATTTTGGTTGTAGTTTTCGGTCACAACTTTTGTAATATAAGTTGTTTAGGACGTGGTTTTGATTATGCATTACTCTATTATAGAAACAAAGGTGCTACCTGAGTTTTGTGGCCGTAAACTTTGCCAGTGGTATAATTTCTAAAAGACTAGCTAGGTTACATCTCGGCCTTCCAGATAAACCAAAGAAATGGTGAAAGATTTCCACCGAGCTTCTAAGTGATAGTGTTTTTGGAGCAGAGGTTTAACCAATCATTAAAGTTAGTAAAGCATTGGTGTTGAGGGCCAAAAAAAAGTAATCTTGACTTCATAAGCAAAAGGGAAAGATATTAGGCAATGAGTCGTGTCTTCCTTTAGCATTCTTACATAGAATGAAAATAAGATCAATGTAGCTTGGGATGCATGCAGTCCTAGTATTTGTAGATAAAATACCATGAGCACATTTAAAATGCGAACATTTGAACATACGAGAAGTATCAATTTCCAAAATTTGTTCCCAGGGCGGGTGAGATTATCATTTTCATACTTATCCTGGATCTTTCAATCATATAGGGACTTGACAGAGAAACAACCATTTTCATTAGCCCCGAATTTTTATGTCTTCTTCCTAATAGTTAATGATGGTATTTTGGATCTTGAGCTGGTCTTACATATTGAACCATTGAGTGATTAGGACCATATCCCATTCACCATTGGTATTGAACACCCTACTGACATATATAGTTAATTATGATTATTTATACACAGTGTTTGGGTTTAGCAATGATATTCTCTTTATCTTGAATCCATCTGTCTTCCCATATTTTGATATATTGACCCTTTCCTATAACCCATTTGTAGTACTTCCAAATTTTTCCACTCCTTCAATAATGCCTTTCCAGATTCATGAGTCATTTCATTTAGGTTTAGTGTTAATTTTGATTACCTCAGAGTCACTAAAATGATTAGCTTTCATAGTAGAAGACCATGGAGAGTCAGATTCAGTTATTAATCTCCAAGTTATTTTGGTAATCATAACACTATTGAAGAATTCTATATTTAAAACCAAGACCTCTTAGCTCTTTAGGTTTGCAAACAACACTCTAAGCAATGAAATAAATGCCTTTGAGTTTTTCTGGATCTTTATTTCCGGTAGAAATCTCTATAAATTTTGTCAATATCATGACAAATCTTCTTCGGAAGTTTGAAACAATTCATATAATATATGTTGGATGTTGAAGTGACACTGGATATCATGGTAGCTCGCCACAAGGAGATAACTTACCACTTTTCCATCCTTGCTAGCCCGAATTTCATCTTTTCCAAAACAAGATTTGAAAGCTTGAATTTTACTTTGTTAGTGAACAAAGGGGATCCTAGATATTGATCCTTAATATCAATTGTTTGAACTTTCATAAAACTACTTATACCGGTGGCAATATCGGTAGGTGTTTTTGTCAAGAAAATTCCAGATTTGGAGAAGTTAATCATCCGACCCGGAAGAGTCAAATTGCTTTCAAGATATCAACTAGGTTTTCCACTCTTACATGCTAGCTTTGCCAAAGATCATGCATCGGAACAAATAAGAGGTGGCCGATGTAAGGAGCTCCCGTGCAGATTTAGGTCCCATTAATCAATCCTAACTACTTAGCATTTAACAAACTTCTTGAAAGAGCTTTCACACATAAAGAAAGAGGTATGGTGATAGAGGGTCACCTGTCTCGAGGCCTCTAGATGGTTTGAAAATCTACCAAAGAGATCCATTATCAAGTACAACTAGGTTGGTAGTAAATACACTTTGGTAAATAAGGTTGTTCCACTTATCACTAAATCCCATTTGTTTCTTATGACAAGTAAGAATTTCCAATCTACTCTGTCAAAGGCCTTAGCGATATCTATCTTGATACCAATTTAGCATTTCTTGCCCTTCTTCTCATATCTCGTGTTCAAATGATGAATTATTTCATGAGCAATGACAATATTGTCAGAGATTTGTCTGTCATTGATGAAAGCAGATTGAAAGGCTGATATAAGCTTTGGGAGGAGAGTTTTAAATCTTTGGGCTAGAAGCTTGGATATAATTTTATAAGTGGTATTACATAAAGATATGGGTCTGAAATAAGATGGGGTTGTAGGAGTTTCAGTTTTGGGTATGAGGGATATGAAGGTAGAGTTCATTTCAATTAGAATGTCATCAGATCTAAAGAAGTTTTGGATTATGAGAACAAAATCTTCCCAATGGTACTCCAATTATCTAAAAAAAATATTGGTGGGAAACCATTAGGACCAGGATCTTTGTCACATTCCATATCGAAAATGACATTTTTAATCTCTAGAGCATCAAAAATAGATAGGATATTATCGTTTTCAAAAGGGCTAATAGTTGAAGGAATAAGATTGATAATGTTAGGAATTATAGTAATTCCATCAGCAGTAGCCATTCTTTCAAAATGGTAGTAAAACACTTGGATATTTCAAACCTTCAGTGATCCAATCACCTTTGTCATTCTGAATAACATCAATCTTATTTCTTGTCATTCTTCTTTTAGCAGAGTCATGGAAGAACCTGGTATTTCTTTCATCTAATTTTATGAGCTAGTGCAAGTAACTGTTTCTTGCATTTTCGTGACCTTGTCGTAAACTAATTTCTTTCATGGTAATAATATGTAGTTACTTGATATCGGCTATATAAATAGTTTTTGCTATTATTGACATGTGGTCGATGGGTTGGTCTAGAAAACGATCAACGATCAACGATCTCTTCCAGAACTTGCGGGAAGATATGCATGCACTTCTCATGTATGTTTCCATATTTTGTTATCTAGATTCATATGTTTGAGTTTGTTTAGCGTTTTCTTTTGTTATTAAATTATCTTAAATTACATAGGAAGGTGCATGACACCAAGTATTATCTGCCTTTGTTGTGGAGAATATATGATGTTCGATAATTATGATAATCGCATGCTTGTAAGATCTTTTTCCATCTCCGTTATTTTATACTAATTGTAATATGCACTAGCGTTTTTATTTCTAGTTGGTTTCAGAGATTTTTTCTTTGTATAAATAAACAAGTTGTATGTTATAGCAGCTTGCTTCGCATATGTGCAAATCAAGAGTGCTTATCTCTTTCTGATCATGATTTTCTCAAGCTGCTCAAAAATAATATAGTGAAATATAAGAAATTTGTGGGGAGGTAGTTATATTTAGTGTTATGCTGCACGGGTGGCACTGTAATCTGTAGCCATATTGAAATCGGTTTTTAGCTACTCCGGTCAAAATTTATGGCGCTTTATTACAATATTACCACCCTCCAACAATGTAGTTTTCCCAATGGATGATAAAAAAAAATTGGTTTATAGGAAACGCCTCTATAAAGATTAAATTAACCAAACAAATCATAATTAGGATTTCTGCAACAAAGAAACTTCTCATCGCAAAATATAAGAAAGACTTTAATATAATGAATATAAGAAAATATGTAACTTGGTTTTAGATCATCAATTTGTTCATAAGACTGAATAACAATTGCACGAATATAAGAAAATATGTAACTTTGTTTTACATCATCAATTTGTCCATAAGATTGAATAACAATTGCACGAATATAAGAAAATAGTTAACTTTGTCTTACATCATCAATTTGTTCATAAGATTGAATAACAATTTCACGAATATAAGAATATATTAACTTTGTTTTACATCATCAATTTGTTCATAAGATTGAATAACAATTACACGAATATAAGAAAATATTTACCTTTGTTTTACATCATCAATTTGTTCATAAGATTGAATAAGAATTACACAAATATAAGAAAATATTTAGCTTTGTTTTACATCATCAATTTTTTCATACGATTGAATAACAATTACACGCAGAAAAAAAAAACAAAAAAAAAAAGATAACATTATAATCTCATATGTTTTCAACTGGCAATGAATACTGCTTGTTTTCTCTTTAAGTTCTTCTGCTTCATACAGTAATCTCTTACGTTTTAGATTTGGTTGTCGATCTGTGTGAATATCATGTCTACAAAGAGGATTTGTTAATTCATAATTCTTCTTCAACTTCCATCACATATTCTTCTGGCTTCTTTAATTTGAATTCTTCTTCAACCTCCAACAGATTTCTTACACCCCAAACATAATATAGAAAATGGTGAAATACCATTTGTTTCTTCAATTCTCCAATTCAGATTTCTTCTTCAAACTCCAAGAGAAGTTGTTAGATATTAGCCATGTTCTCTTTCAATTTTGTGTTAAATCCCTGTAGATATGCACCATGTAGCATAAATGTCCTCCATTCTTTGGCACATCATGTTCATCACTCTCTTCCATTAATCTAAAAGTCCCACAATAACCGAAAATCTTATCTTTATCTCAATGAGCTCTTGAGTAACCCCTTCACAATAGAGACTCCACTTTTCATCTAATGATTATTCTGTAATTTTAGGAATATTTTGCTCATTTGGTTTGCCAAATAAATTGATAGGAAAATCTTTAAATTTCCTTCCATCAAAATCCACCAACTCATTGGTTTTGAGAAAACCAAATTTTTTCTTTTAAGTATTCATTTAAATCAATCAAACTTTGTTTTACTGTTTGTGAGAAAAAATTTACCCCTGAAGAGATTGGAGGAGGTTGCCTTATATATGATGAATACCATTTCTTTCATTTACCTTGTGAACAACTTCCATCGTCTTTAATTGTACCAATTTATTTACAAATGAATCTCTTCCTTTATCCGAGATTTGTTGTAGATGTTCTGAACTCAAGATAACATCATCGAGAAATTGCAACTCCTCTAACTTCGAAACTTCACAATATTTAAACTCCAAATATTTCTTTCAACAAAGAGATCACCATTACAACCACCCATCTTCCTCATTGTCTCTTCATTTGCAATGTTTTTCTTAAACCTATTTGTATTCCCAAGATCTTCTTCCATCTTAATTTTCATTAAAAACTTATTTTTCAGACAACAACAATATCAATCTTCTAATTCTCGGAGAAGAGAAATATTTGAATTGCTATGAAAGATCAATCTTTTTTTGGATTTGGGGAGTTCTATGATTTGCAAAAGTATGATCTTTTGATTATTATTTTCCCCTTGGAATAGGGATTTTGTAGAGATATCTGAAATAGATTTTTTGGACCTATTTTGACACTTACATCAGCTTCTTATGTTGGTTGGACACTTGGGTTTTATAGATGAGCCCGATATTGCCAAGTATCATAAACATGGATTTTGTTTTCACCTTGGCCAAGACACGTTTAGGGTCTCTGTCTTAGCTTAAGCTAACCATAATACATTAGAACCTCCATATATTAATACTCTTGGGAACAAACAAAATTATAAATATAATGAAGGCTATTAATCTATGGAGGTCAAAATAATATAGATAGTGACCATCACGTTGTTTATTTTCTTTATAATTTTCAGAAATATAATCTTATTTTTCATTATTTCCCGCGAACCAATACTATGAGCCACTACAAAATCAACCATGTTTATTCTTGAGATCTGAAACTACGCATTTTATTACTAGAAGTTGTGAATTAATTTTTTTTTATTGATTTTTTATGAGTAATATGGAGACAAATGTTATAATTTGTTATGATTTGTTATGCCATTATCAAATTCAAATTAAAAATTGGCTTTTGAAGATATGACGAAAAGAAATATTGAGATAGTATTAAAGTTCATATGTAACTAAGATGTTTAAGTAAAAGAACGAATAATGAAAGTGGAAATATCGTGAGCTTTAATATAACGTATGTGTAAAAGTATAGAGCTTATTAACACATGTAGTAGCTTCCTATCTCAAGATGTTTGAGGAAATAAAAAATAATACCGAGTGGCAATATCGAGCTTTAATATAACGTATGTGTAAAAGTATGGAGCTTAGTAACACATGTAATAGCTTCCCTATCTCCATCACTATTATAGATATTGATTTTGTTAAAAAAATGTGTAGTAAGGTTTTCTCTTGCTACGATGGTAACTATTTTTATCATTAAATCAATGTTTTTTTAATAAGTTTTGTTTCATCTTCATCATTTAGACAACATAGTCATGGATTAAATATTAATTAGTTATATAAACTACTATTATTAAGTGTTAATCATTGCTAAGAGGGTGTTTAGTTAACGTTGGACTTCTAAATCCTTCCGAAAAGAAAATATGGATAAGTTAGTTTGGCTACATTAATACACTAGAAGTCAACACATCATTATAATAATGACTATCGCAATATACTTACTGAGGCAAAAGAAAAGAAAATCAAGTAAAGGGTTCTATTATTCTTCAACCTCCAACATGAATTCTACACCATACAAATTATACAAAATGATAAAATACTATTTATGTCTTCAATTCTTGATTATGAGTTGTTTTTCGAACTCCAAGAGAAGTTGTAAGATATTGGCCATATTCTCTTTCTATTTCTTGCCAAATCCTCGGTAGTTTTGCACCATGTAGCTTCATTAATGTCCCCCATTCTTTGGCACATCGAGTTCATCACTTTCTTCCATTAATCTAAAAGTTCCATAATAACTGAAAATCTTATCTTCATCTCAATGAACTCTTGAGAAACACCTTCACAAAAGAGAGACTTAGCTCTTCATCGATGATTGTTCTATAACTTTTGGAATATTTTGCTCATTTGCTTTGCCAAATAAATTAAGAGGAAAATATTTAAATTTCTTTCATTCAAAATCCACCAACTCATTGGTTTGCAAGAAATCTAAATATTTATTTAAGTATCCATTAAAATCAAGCAAATTATATTTTATACAGTTTGTGAGAAAAAATTACCCTAGAAAAGATTGGATGAGGTTGCCTTGTCCGACTAATTCACCATCTTTCCACCAAACTACTACATGAATCTTTTATGAATTCCCTAGCTTTAGCTCAATTTAAAGCTTCGCAACAACCATGCGATCTCCCTCTTCTTGGATAGTTTAACATCCATCATGCGAATATGTGTTTGATGCTATTGCATTGTCTGCTGGTGATCACGAGAAACCAAGCCAGTCCCAAGTTGGTTAAAGATGTATTAAGATTGAATTTAGTGACCCCTAATTTATTAGAATCATTCAAGCATGTAAACAATGACATTGTGTGAGATAATATTTAATTCTATAAAGCGAGTTATATGGGTTTCAATTTTTTCCTTGAAAGCCAGGTTACAACTGTCTTTCCACATTACTCAAGAGTCCGTCAACAAATTATACATTTTTGTATGGATCCTCATCTTCATTTCCCGCATTAGATAACCAAAAAATTATCCATCCTACTAAAGAATCGTAGTTTCTTCTTACCGAGTCAATATATATATGTCCATAAGTATCTGCAGTCCAAAAGTAGATAATCCAGAGTTTTTTCATGCCTTCCACACAACTCATATATTGTATCTATATACAGAGAGTTGTTGAAAAATGATAATCTACATCCTGTTGAAACTATACCTTTTAGACATTTCCACACAAAAAACTTGAGAGTTTATTCAAGTTTCAATTTATTTTTTCCGGAAATGAGGACTAAAACCTCAGAAAATATATTGATTATAATGATTGTCCTCAAAGAACTGAGTTACCTGAGTTTATTGAAAATGTTTTTGAGGGTAAATTTACCATCCTTTGCTATCAAATAAATAATCACATCTTCGCTACTTATATCCATAAAATGAGTAATTATTCACTTAAACAAGATTAAGTAATTATCCACTTAAAGAAGATTAAGTTTCCGAAATCATAGTGCATATTCAACCCTTTAAAAGATGAGTAAATACCCGATAACTTCACAATCACAGTGAAAAAAAGACACCTAAAATTCAACTTTTAGACTCAGATTTATGCAACTTTTACCAAACAAGGCCCTGGCTCCGATCTTTTTACATCCAGTTCAAAGTCTCTCTAAACTAGAGACCTGAGCCGGAGTCCAATTTTTGGCGCTCAAATAACAAAACTTCCGGCAAGTTACTTCCCATCTCTCTTTCTTAAATCACTTTCCGGATGATCTTCTAAGTAAGTAACTCAACTTCTCCAACTATTTCCGCTCTTATTTCTTTTTTGATCCTTTCAATTGGTCATTTACACACTGTCTAATTCCATTTCTAGTTAGGGTTTCTGTTTTATTATTTCCAATTAGTCTTTGAACTTATGAAACCCTAGTTTGGAACTTTGATGCGCACTTCCAAAAAAAAAAAAAAAAAAACAATCCTGTACTTTTTGAACCCTAAGATCAGAAATTAGTGGATAAATATGTATCAATTGAAGAAATGTATATAAAACAGGTAAAATTTCTATGTTATGAAATGAAAACTAGGGGTTTGTTTTGGGCAGGTTACTCTTTATTTTACCTAGCAAGCTTTTGGGATTATTCAAGGGTTTCAGAGTTAAGAACAGATAATAAAATGCATTTCAGTCCTAAAGTTAATTGTGATGGTAGTGGATTTCCTTCTTTTTACTAATAAAGCATGTTTTGGTGCAATTTAGTTTGTTAAAAAGAAACACTCCTAGTAATTAAGGAGAATTGTTATTCAAGTTTTAGTTTGTTGCTTAGTCTACGCCTTTTTGTTTAGTCAAGTAATGTTTCTTAACATGTCTGTAGTTTGGTGCTAATGGATCAACAAAACTAACTTCTTTCATGGTAAGCAGTTTCTACTAATAACTTACTTTACGAATATGTATTTACTTGATGTTTGCTATTATGGATTGTGTTTTGCTATTATTGACATGTCATTGGTGGATTGTTTCCAATTTCTAGCTATTCGATTTGTACTGGCTTGATCCACTTCTAGAATTTGCGGAATGAAGATAGACATGACCTTCTCCATGTATGTTTTATCTAGATTCATATGTTTGAGCTTATTTTATGTTTTCTTTCTTTTGATTTCTCTTAAATTACACAGGAAGGTGCAGGACACCAAGTGTTATCTGCCTTTGTGGAGATAGTGTTTGATAATTCTGATAATCACATGCCTGTAAGATTTTTTACCATCTCCTTTGTTTTATATTTATGTGTAATATGCATCGTTGTTTTTCTTTTTCTTTCTAGTTGGTGTTGGAGATTTTTTATGTGAAAAACTTGAGGGTAATTCAACGAGTCGATGTTATAGTAGCTTTCTTTGAGTTCATGTACATGCAAAAAACTAAAAAGGTGATTATCTCTAAACCCATGCATACGAAGATGTGAGCAGTGAATTATTATACAAGAATGCTTCGTTACCATGCCCATTTGGAATGATATAGTTTTCTATTGGTTGGTTTCTCTCTTCAGTACTACAATTACTAAAGTAGATTTTCAGAACTTGAGACTGTAATCTCCATAGAAGTATTTGAAGTTTTCTCAACTAGTTTGACAAATGCAACGAATATTTGACAGGAACCAAATTTACATTTCTTGAAAGGTAAGAAACGGAGAGACAACATATAGTATACAAGGCATAATATAGTTTGTATGTTGATGCCTCTGATTTCAACAAGCCAGCTTTATTCTTGTTCATTACATTAGTCTGGATTCTTGCTAGTAATTTACCTACTAGATTAGTGTAATACTCCAAATTAATATTTCTTTACGAATCGCACCGTTCACATTGCAGCATGTTTCTCAAGCTGCTCAAAAATAAGAAATATAAGAAATATGTGGGAGTTAGGTATACTGGACACTGACAAAAGGTCCAGAATCTCATTCCTTGGGTGGTTATAGTGGAAGCTGATAGATTATTTTAGCTGTTGATGGTGAAAACTACACCGGATCTGGTGTTAACGTGTCTTGAAGTTTCAATTTCTCAATATCTTATTTTAGAAAGAAGTCTGGAATATGGAAAGTGTTGATTAACATATTGTATTATATATCATCATTAGATTTTCCTTTCAAATGACACTTGCAGCAATATGAATGTCTTCCATTGATAAATTAGCCTTTTTTGATGATATTTGAGGGCTTCATAAAGTCATCGTGGATGTTTCCTTGAAAAAGGATGCCAATTTCAATTGTTGATGGCAATGCTAAAAGCTATCAACTTATTATATCATATTTTGATGGCATGACCATTATCTAGAACTACTGAAAGTTTGCTGCCAGATATTCAACAACCAGTGATTGATATACCAAAATTATTGCTTACTGAGACTCTTTTTATTTTTAATTTTAATTTTTGTAGTTTTGAGTTTCGATAGGGGCTGAAACAAACATAGATATGATGCTTTTTTGGGTGTGTTGATATAGCTTCCATGCTCTATTAATGGAAGATGATATGCTCGATTGTTCACTATGCTTTCTTGGTTCTTCTCCAGGTTGATAAGCGAAATGTTGTCTGAGGAGAACTATTGGTCTGAAGAAGGATGAGTATCATTTGGATAAAAACATATCATAATTCTTGTTCTTAACATTTTTATTTTGGTTCCTGTTCAGGTTGTTTTTTCCACTGGGGAGGCTTTAAGGAAAACATGATGTAATCAATTTGCAGCAAAATTGAAGGTAAATTTTCCGAAAGATTCTGGGTTTCGTTCCAATCCTTTTTATGTTGTTCAACAAGGAAAGGTATGCAAGCGTAATTCCTACTTGACATTACAGTGCATCTTTAAGATGCGATATTTTGGTTTATTCTGTGCCTTACATTCATCTTTCTGATCACAGATAACAATGTTGACATTAGTGAAAGACTCTGAGCGGTTGAATCTGCCCAGGTTGATCTTGATGTCAGAGGTTTGGAAGAGAGAATTTCAGGAGTAAGAGACAGGTAATTCACGAGGTTATAACTTTATCAATTAATGTTGATTTTTTTTTTGCATCTTATAAGGAGGAAGCTCATCTGAGCTTGCTGCTCTTGGAAAGGCAGGAATCCAGAAATGAGCCGGAAACAATTCGGATTTTCATACAATGATCAGATGGCCAAGGAAGAGGATATAGTGAAAGGTTTGTTTCTTGGATATCTGTAGCTAAACTATATATGTATATGTATCCAAATTTAGTTATGTTAAAGTTCAGTAATTGCACAACTGGATCATACCTTTTTTGTTTTTATCACATTGTCTTAGTATGCACGCTATGATTGGCTGTTTTTTTTCTTTACTTGGGACTTGTCTGTAAGGTATCCCAGGAAGCTAATATGCCTTTTCAACTAGGTATTGATGAAGTTGGCCTGAGCAGATTTTACTTGCTCTAATCAAGATAAGAGATGATCTTCTAAATGCGAATACCTTTGTACAAGTAGAAAAAAATAGAGAGGCAAAAGAAATAAAAATGCGTCCAAATAAAGTTTTTTACTTGTTCAAGCTTTCCATGGGAAATTCTCGTATGCTGTCTTTTGGAACATGTAGGATAATGGAAAGGGGAAAGAAGCTATAGCATTCCGTCTCAAAAGCAAGGCCATGCAACTCAGTTCGTTTAAACAAGGTTGCCCGAGACAAATGGCTTCAAAAAGACATTGATGATCTTCAACGAGTTCTTTCCTCAATCTGGAACAGTAATTGCTTACTGTGAAGTATGAGCGTCATTATTTTGATGCAAGCATATCATGAACCTCGTAAGAAATATCATTTTAACCCGATAAAAATACGAAAGGTAGTAACTGGTTCAGTCAAGTAAACTGGTGATGGTTCATTTAACTTTATGGTCTTGTTTACCTGTAGTTGGGAATTTTCTGAAGCTTGTTCTGTAATTTTCAATTCATCAATACATTTTGCTTGGACTTGTAAGGTACTAACCAATTTCCAGCACTTCATTTTTGCAGGAGAAAAAACCTCAAAATGAGACTCAGGACCTTAATTTCGGACTGCAGAAGCAATATACGTTGAGGATCCATGCGCCATACATTGGTGCAACGGATTGTTAATTCTGCTAGTTATCTCCAAGGCTGTTATTCTGCTAGACAAATATCTGTTTGTAGATCTTGGATATTCTAACTCTTATCACCTTGAATAAAATTAGTCCTCAAGAGACGAGCCTGTTATGTACCTGTACTGTTATTGTAGATACTAATATGGCAAAAAAAATAATTGAAGCTTAAAATTTGTGCCAGTGCCACAAGCATTTAATTCAGAGAAAGAAAACAGGTTCTGTACAAAACAAACCGTGACTCTGTGCTATCAACTTTGAATCCATATACTTCAGTCATATGCTTCCAAAAAAATATATATATATATAATACTTCCATCATCTATAAGAAATACTATTGAACGAACACAAACAAATGTTAATAATTTCTTGACTTTGTTTTGTTTTACATCCTTAATTAGTTCATAAAAATTAAATAACAATTAAACGTAGAAATTACCAAGTACCAACAAAACATAAGATGCCAGAGCAGTAGAATCTCTATGGTTTCAGTCGGGGATGAGTATTACTTGTTTTCGTTTTAAGTTCTCCGGCTTCATGATAATCTCTTACGTTTGAGATTTGGTTGTCTCTCTTGGCGCACATCATGTCTACAAAGAGTGACAATTAGGTTTCCGCTTTGACCATTCTGACATACACTTGTGATGGAAAATATGCGAACACTCAAAAACTCTCGTATTTGCATCACTAACATTGATATCTTGAAGACAAACCGAACACACTTCACCATCATCTAAGACAACGATCTTTTTCATATGACTTTCAATGTCTTGACGTACCGAAAGCTCTTTTATCATATTCATTAAGATTAGTAACTTCAAACTGATCAATACCCGCTAACCCAAGCACTAAACTAAAGGAACTTAAATCATATTCATCAAGAGGAGCGTTCTCTGGTTCTGACGGATCAATACCTGAAGTCAGATGCTAGCAGTCTACGAAAGTAACTTGCCACTGAAAACTCTTCTTCGTCATATTCATCAAGAGGAGCGTTCTCTGGTTCTAACGGATCAATACCACTATCCCATGCACCCAGTGAACCATAGTAGCTTGAGTCTCTTGACATTGCGAACGAATTAGTCAAGTGATTTTTAATCTCTTTGTTTTTCTTGATTGGGATGAGCGCAGAAGAACAAGGTTGCTATGCGAAGGAAAAAAGAAAAGAAAAGTGAATGGGTCTTGAAAAGCTTACACTGCTGTTCTCTTATATAGGCATATAGCAACCAAGAAAGGTTTAATGTATTTATACGAAGTACTAGTTAGAAAAGTATCAGGAATACTCTAATACCACCGACTGCATGCATGCAGTTTTAACTTTTTTTGCTTGGCAAGTAACTTAAATAGAGGTGCCCGAATCAAATTATCAATAATCAAAAATTCATTACTGATCATAACTTAGGTTAGATTATCATCAAGCTCTTTAACATGGAAGAGGTAGTGCAAGCTGTTTGCGAGTAGTATTTTTAGCTGCAGAGCATAGGAACTCAAAGCCGTTAAATATGAATGAATATATAAATGACTCGTACAATTACAACCCAGATCATAAAAAGAACCTTGTTTTAGTTCATGGGGGAAAACCTATAGGGGAAGTCAGTGATCATCCTCGAGGAATACATTTGCCGGAAACTAACCGCTGGTGCCCACAACGCAAGCTGAAGTGCCCGCTTTTGCCACCAAATTTCCAGGGCCACTAATGCCAAAGTATTTCTTAAGAACTTTTCGAAATAAATAAAACGAACTTGAGTTTCAACTTAAAATCAGCGTGGAATCAACAGGCAAAAGCAACACCGATTTCTACTAATCCTATAAATCACGTTACATTTCGAAATTTAAAGTATAGTCACTTGAAGCTATGATCATTTAACAATGGTAAGTTGTGGTAGGACCCACTGCACAAATTTGTTTTCACTTTGAGCCACCTAGCTTAAATGTAAACATTCATCTCAATTGACCCTTATTGGTCTCTTCTTCTCATTATCCTTGGGTCTGTGCTATCCACATCACTTACGTCTGCAGCTAAAGTTTTTTGCTTAGAACAAATGCACCACTACCCTGAAAACAAAAGCAAACCACCATGTATTGAAGTTATATTGATTAATTTTGTAATACAACAACCTATTTGAAAATGACTGAGAATCTTTCTAACGAGATACGATGCAGGAAATCCAAGTCTTTAAGCATGACTAGAAGGTCCACCCATATGAAGTCAGTTTTAGATCTATTTCTAATCACATAATGGCGATGGTGAAGCCTCCTGGGGGGCTTTTTTTGACATCATTAACAGATGTAGGAGGAACTTTCTTTAGGGGGAGGTGCAAGAATAGCTCTAAAATGCATTATGTACATAGTTGGTCAAGGTTTGTTGTCCCGCTGTCTTTTGGGGGAATAATCTTGCTCTTCTTGCCAAAATGGCCTGGAGCGTTTTTTCAAAGCCAAATTCTCTTATGGCCAAGTTACTTCAAGCTAAATATTTACATGACATTGATTTCTCAAGTGCCCAAGTTACTTCAAGCTGAATATTGATAATAACATTGATTTCCATAAGTGGGCCAAGTTAGCTCAAGCTAAATATTGATTGATAAATATAAATGTATTGATAATAACATTGATTTCTCTAAGTATTGAAGTTAGCTCAAGAAGCTAAATATTTCTGGACATGTAAAACCAAACAGAGCAGCTCCACGAAGCATATTAAAGGTGGCTTAAGATATGGTGTCTGGGTACTTGGTGAAGACAGACTTTTGAAGTGGCCCTTGGATAAATGTTATTGTTAGCACTGAAGCTGTCCCTAGACTTATACTGCTCAACAGGTACAAGCTACTCCCTATACTTGGTTTACTAGGAAGGAGAGTTGGTTTGTTACTGTCAAAAGATGTTTCTAACTTTATTTTCTCTCCGAAAATGGCCAATGTTGATTTGAGGTACTTGGGTAAGATTAAAATGTCCACACACACAAAAGTAAAAGAAAAGAAGAAAAAAAACTATGGCAGTTCTGACTGAGTAAACCCATCAGAGAACCTGCGAGTACTGCATTCTCTTTTGCAGATACTAATATCTCAATCAATACAGCATAAAAACCAAGAAAGTAAGCAAATCGAACTACATACGGTGCAGAAATCAATGAATAGCTAAAAAGAAAGATTGAATCTATTATCTCTATCAATTTATTGAAGTTCAATGTTTTACATAATCCTTCGGATAACTGGAGGTGCACAATCAACAGCAAACCAACAAAGTAAAATCATTACTACAAAAATACAGAGTATTCAAATCGCTTCTATTCTAGTTCAATGAACTCTATATACCAGAATCAGTCAGCAATCACAGTCATGATTATACCAAAACAATGCAAGAATACCATACTTAAGAGTTGCAATTAGATTGGCCGAGTAAACACAAACTTAAAGCCCTTGGTCATATGAAATCGTAATAAATCCTTGGCTTCTTCGAACCCGATTCTCCTCCATCTTCCATTGTCTTTTTATATAACTCACCCACCAACAGGAAATTAAAAAAATTGGTTCTAATTGTCCTCAATCTTTTGCTAAAATTTTCCAAATCATCGGGTTTGGACAGCAGATTCTCCATAGACCCATGATTCCTTGCAACTTCTTCACATACTTCAGTTATGTGATTCATGAAATTATCCAAAGTCACAACCACCCTTGTGAAGCTGGTCTTCAGATCAATCAACTCATTCAGTGCCCACTTACAGTAGACATCAACTTCACTTTCAGGTGATTCAAGGGGAAATTTCGGATACTCAGATTTAACAAAAATCCTAATGGGAAATTGCCTAAGATTTCTTCTGCCAACCACTAAGTTTGAGTGTTGCAAGTAAACTAGATAGTTATTCAAATATCCATTAAACTCAACAAGATTGCAGGATATAGTATTAGGCCTCTTCCTATGCACATGCCAAAACATGGTATTTGGCATATATGCACCCATGGGTATGCCAAACTTCCAAACTCATATGCCAATATGTTTTTCACGGCATATAGGCATACACTTAGCATGAGTTTCCGGTAAGCGATAGAGTCTTGACCGCTCGATGGTCAAACTATCGTTCGATGGTCATTCACTCGACATCAAATGTCAAGCTATCGCTCGATACTATGATAATCGCTCACGGATCTTCATCCAACGGCTAATATTTCCCCCTCTATAAATACCTAATTTTAATCTCATTTCAACTCACACCTTAATTTCTTAATCTCTTAAGAATTTCTCAATCTCTCTAAATTTCTTAATCTCCAATTCTTTTCATCACTCTTCCAATTCCTTAGAGAGCATGGTGATAATATGAATCGGATGAGTGCATGGCAAACCAACGTATTATCCAAAATCGAGAAGGTCCAACCTTGAGAAGTGGTGAAACCACGGTGGAATTTCGTGAAAGTCGTCCGTGTGGAATATCGTCATCTACGGCAAAAATTCCATTTTGAAAGTTGTTTTAGAGGTTTTAAGATATTTGCCCCAATATTGTCCAACATTTGGGTTGTAATTTCTCAATTGTCCACTTTTAAAGTTTTAATATTTGTTTAAAATTTTAAAGTATTAATATTTTTAATATTTGTTTAAGTTTAAATATTTGTAATACTTTTAATGTTTAAGAATATAATTAATATTAATTTTCAACAATATTCGTCAAATTTTCAAATTCATTAAACTTCACAACATTAAAAACTTCAATATAATTAAAATAGTCATTTTACAAGACATAAAACTAGACAATAATTGGAAAGACTCTAAAAAAAAAAATTTGGAACAATGTTCTTCATCTTGTTCATCTTCTTCATTTCACTAAACTTCAAATCAATGCGCTCATGAACGGAGTCTCCTTTGTTTATCTTCTTCTTTGGCTTCAAATTTGTTTTGCCTTGATTTTCCTTGCCTTTAACCTTTCTTGGCCTTCTCTTACTTAAGGGTTTTGACTTGGTTGATATTCAAAACATGGAGACTTCTTTGTTTCTTACTTATTTCTTTAAATCTATCATATATCTTCTCAACGGCACCTTCAAGCATTACTCCAAAAAAATCAAGTTGTGTTCTTGAATCAAGTTGGAGTTACATTGTGTCATTTCGATAAAATAGAAGAAATAAATTAGATTGAGAAAAGAGAATAATAGATTGAGAAGAAGAGAAATTTTTTGTGTAAAAATTTGGGGTAAGTGTTGAGTTTGAAAGTTACCTATTTATAGCGATGAAGAAATAGTCGTTACCGCTTTAGAGTGAATATCGCTCGCTAGGGATTCGATCGCTCAAGCGTTTCCCAATAGTGGCGCAAATGGTTTGGCGAAGAGGCCTTAGAGAACAAACCTAACTGCATTAATTGATAGGAACTTTAGTCCGATGTTGAATCCTCCGACTTTGTTGAAGATTCCTCATCGAAATAGAACTTGAAGTGAACAACAATCTTTCTAGGGATTTCCTTCCTCGCTTCCAATATCTTGGACACATAGCGTGAACATAAAACCATGTCATCTATAAGTTGCAATTCATCAATACCCATAAATCTTATTGTTCTTATACACCAAATCTTTCTATCAATCTTAAGGTCTTGACCAAATTTCCCACTTTCTTTGATTTTCTTAAAAGTTTCTTCATCTTCTTTGTGATTCTCGAATCTTTTGTGCTCTTCCATGTTGATATTTCCCGATCGAATGATGTAAAAGAACTAAATTTTGAAATTGGGTATCGTTTTTGATCAAAGGATGAAATTTACTTTACTCGGGTTTTGATTGGATTAGGGGTTTGATGATCTTGAGAGTTTTTGAGAAAATTGGGTATCGCTTTCGGTGAAAGAATGAGAATAACTTTCTGGTTTAGGGGTTTGATCAAAGAATTATCTTCTCACTCTCGAAGTTTGGAATTGCTAGAAGGAGGAGTTATGATGATCAAATAAACGAACTTTTGAAACTGGGATTGCTTTTCGATGAAAGAATTAAGATTTTCTTCTGGGTTTATCTTCAATTTTTGTTTTATCTTCAATTTCTCAGTTAGGGTTTATCTTGATTTGGGGTTTTTATTGAGAGGGAAGGATTTCTTTTTGAGTTTTCGGAGATGAAGTATATAACAAAAGGGTCGAGCGGTCAGGAGACTCAAGTCAACTAGGTGGTCAAGTTAAAACAACTTATTTAAAAGTGGCTTAGAAATCAGTTTTTAGACTTATTAAAGCAACTACAAAGAACTTTGATAAATTAATTACTTCGCCAAAATAATAAAATTCTTCTGGTCCCAACTAGGCTTGGATAAGCTAAATTTTAACTTCGATAAATTAATAACTTCTTCTAAAATAATAATTTTCTTTAGTCCCCACGCTATTAATTTATCAAGTTTTACCGTTTTATACTCGGATCTTCCTAGTTTACATCCACCTTACGCATTGATTCTATGGTTTGTCATACTATATGTAGAAATCTTTCCATACCATGGCTATCGATTACTAATGGATTGCCCGAACCATAATGGCATGGTGGCGGAAAGGGTATTGATGATATGGCTAATGCTTTTGTCGGAGTATAGGGTCGACATTCACCAATAAACTTTTAAAAGGAATATAACTAATAATGAAGAAGTTGATATCTATATTTCGTATGTTAATCTGTTCTTCTTTTTTTATTAATTTATGGTCGTGTAATAATATAATTTATGCACTGGCAAAGAGGAAAAACAATCATGCAAGATCCTAGTGGTTAGTTAGCAATAACAACACCAATTAAATGTCAAACTCGATAACCAAATGAGACTATAACATGACGATTTACGGGTACACCACATTCGCCGCTTCAACTGTGTTGTTCTTTGGGAGAAACACATGGATCCTTCCCCATAGTGCATCTGGAAAGTGCAACATAGAGATTGTCCATGGCTGAATACATGACTCCTCAAATCCACCCCCACATATATCAAATTTACCCGGAGATTTTCTTATGGTCATCGCATAAGCCACTTAGCCGGAAATCTATCTTTCTAGTCATTCGAATGACGACATTCGATGGAGATGGTGTTAATGATATACGCAGTATAAATACAATATCCACAACATTGTCTCATGTTAATAATGTCGCCACAATAACATGTTGCTCGCAAATGCCTACCCTCAACCTGGTACCATTGCATAGTCCACTTCTAGGAGCTAGATTACGTAACAATATAATTGGGCAACCGAACATCTTTTGAAGGGAGAGCATCGATTGAAGTAAACGGAGAAAGGGGGATCCATAAGCAAATTCTATATCATACGAGAGCTCCTCACGGTTTTGTGGGACCAAACTCCTTGTCCTCTAGATCCTTAACATAGAAATAAGGATAGAATGTAATCTTATCCATTTAAGCATGTACACCTAAAGGATTGTTTGATCCATATTGATGCATTGCGGCCAGATGAGAACACTGGCACCTACTAAGATGAAAGGGAGTAAGTGATGAAGACTAAATAATCGATTTAAGGTTGCATTGTCCTAATTTAAATGGCGATAGTCTTGACGGTTTTGTTGGTTCAATTTTTAACTCGTATAGGTTGTACCCTGTTGATGATTCACCACTAACCTCGATAATGTTTGTCTGTGCATGAAACGCGTGTGAGATTCACCATTGTAACCTCATTGTTTATCGGAGACAATATTGTTCTCTCAGTCATATATTTTGGAGTGGGCTTGCTCATTTATTTAATTCTCGGATATACCTTTCAAATGAGGTCATATAGACCAAAATGACACTTTGACATAATTGATGCAAAATCAACTTTGGGCTTGAATTATCCCCTACCCGCAAAATGGCATGAGTATGTTGAAGTAATTTTGATAATGTAAAACACACTATAAAAGGTAGAAAACTTAGGAAAAAGCAGCAAGCAAAAAAATAAGCGAAAGTCCACCAAAACACAATAGCAAAAAGAGATAGTGTGTCACTTTGATAGAGACTAAAATACATACTATAGAAGGTAGGAAATTATGTGTGGTAGAAAACACCATAAAAAGAATATTTTCTACATTGTTATTGACCATGTTTTAAATACTGCTCCGTAATCGGAATGTCATTCAAGAGCACTTTGTGTGAGAAGAGTAGCACAACATAGATAACATTATGCAAGATATAATGAACTATTAAAAAACATGAATTCAGGAACCTGAACACAGAAAAGATTTCAGAAACATGCGATATAGTGAACAACGTTTCATAGTCGCAAATTCAGAACAACAACCTAAGGATAATGGCAAGAGAAGAATTTTATGTTCGGATTGCATACCTTTAGCAAGTATTCATCGAATGCAATGTTATAGAATCTTGACTTTCAAGCCTCATATTTTTCGTAAGATTAAGCACGTTCATGTCCGTCCATAAAACATAACTTCTAATATATATGTCAATGATTTGTTCTTTACGACCCCTTTATACCACCGACAAAGTTTCTTAAAGTCTCTTCCAAACACAACAAAGGATTCGTCCAAATTGTTTGTCACTTTTTGATCTCACATCTCTTAGAGTACGATCTACAGCTTCGATACAAAAACGGTATCGCATTGCTACCGCATCCCGTAACATGGTAGCAAGAAATAATTCTACATCCTTTGACTTGAAGTTCACATTACACTTAGAATCAAATTGAGGCTCGAAAGGTATGTTTAAGGTTGAATACACTATCCTTCTACCATTAGAAGCAATACCGAGACGCCGCATGAAGAGATCAAGAAACAATGTCACCCTTACTTCTAAAGGTTGCCGCCAACGTGTTATATACGAAAGTATTTCCCGTCCCAGCACTACCATTTAAATAGAATATTTTGCGGAAATTATTCACTACCGAACTTGATATTGTCTCAAACGCGAGTTTCTGTTCAATGTTGAGTTTCTCCACATTCGAACCCACCATTGATCCTTGAACTTCAAACCGTAGTTACCTCTCGCTCCCAAATTAAGCGGTTACCAATAATTATTGTTCAAGTCCTTGGTGTATGTAGGCATCGTCTCGAAATACTTCATCCATTTCATTCCTCTTGGACTATCTTATCTATTAGATACAAACCATAATCGATAGCATCCTCATCTGTTGGGCTTTTGATTTAGTATAGTTGTTCAATCTGATATTGTAGATAGTCACATATATGCCTTTCGAATTTTCTCCATGAGACTTCTGGACGTGTGGGACTGCACTTCGTCGCATGATACCAAACAATTGTCGGGTTGATGTCCTGTTTTGATAACGTAAGACTCTTCTAGGCATTTATGATATTTTATGTCATCTTCCAACAAATTTAGAGCAACATATGAAGATTTAAAGGACGGGTGAACCTCTTCAACGCCATCTTCAATCGTAGTTATCAAGTGACGGAAGGACCTTACACCGTCTTTAATTGTAAGTAATAATCTTAGTTAATGTAGTTCACCGCTGTTTGGGGCGACAAAATTCATTCTCCCGATAGCATAGCCTTGCTTTCGAGGAATCCATACCTTATCCGACAGAGTGCCACGAACATATTCGGGAACATGATGACTCCTAAATAAGCATTGCATTCTCACTATTGAAACTCGTAAACCTAACTCGATTACTAAGGTATAGCTTATATTATCAATTACTGCATACTATGTCAGATATAGGCAATACTCGGAAACATGTAAATAAGCACGTGTAAAGATGTAAGGGTATTTGGGAAAGCTTATTCTAGCAGAAATCCGAAACATAAATGAACTCCTATTTTCAGGCCCTTTAGATATTTCGCGATATCCCATAAATAAAGAGAAAGGTGACACAGTTTGACCAATAAAAATGTAAACTTAAGAAGGAAATTGTACATGTAAAATGAAGTCATATCTTACTGGACCATACGAAACGTGGTGGGAAGTCTTGGTAGGTATATGCCTTTTTCCCAGGATGTAACCTGCAGTAGTCAAAACTTTGAAACATGACTTTCAAACAAACTCGTTTATATTCAAAAAATAAATCTTGGTACGTATATAACATAACGACCGCACACTGAATTGAGGAAGAAATTGATGTACATTAACCACATATATCATGCAAAGTAGAATATTAACTAAGTTTATTAAGTCAAATGCGTGTCATTGGTGGTGAAGGAAGTGGTGATGAGTCGTTCACGTTAGTAGTGGTGGTGGAAGAATGACATTACAAATACAAAGTTGATTTAAGAATGCCTTTCGTTTAAGCACAAATACACTTGCCACCAAATCAGGCCTATTGTGTGGTTGTTGGTTTTCAAACAGAGCACTTGTAATCTCTTCCCATCGTGGATTTGCCGTCACGGTGAGAAATATATCCGGATGGTGGTTATATCTTAGCAAAAAACCAATAAACAAAGTAAAGCCGCCAATGCAATAACCAAGTTCAGGACCGCAAATCAACGCAACAAATAGGATAAATGTAGTAAGTATTGAGCTCCGCACACTTAAATAAGAAGAAACAGAATAATTGTAGAAGATCAGAAACATCTAATATGATTATTATTTTGTACATAATTCCAGCACCATTCGGATCATCCCATTCATTACATGAGTGACCTAACACCATACCCATCCTAAACCTTTCACCATATGTAAATTCAGCATAAAGATGAAAGGGTTAAAAGTCTCAAGAATGGGATTTGATCTTTTGTTGATGATCTAATTAATCTCTAAATGAAAAACATTCTTGCAAAATTAAAAACATGACATATATGTAAAAAATGATTGTCGAGGTTAGTAATTAATAAACCTAAATCCATTTGACTAACGTCGAATCCTCTATAAAATTTAAGCTAAACTTAATCTCTTAGAAGAACTATTTCTACCACTATCATACTATTGTATGAAGTTTATCATTCAAGAATGGAGCAAAGTAAATTTCTCTATATCAACAGCTTACTCAAGGCCAAAGAAAAAAAGGAGCAAGGCAAAAAGAAAAACAAAGTAGGTTTTACGATCAATATCAAGTCAAAAAAAAAAAATTAAAATAGTAACAAAAAGTGTTTATATCAGGGTGTTGGTTTTACCTGTAATGTCCATCGAATCTTGATAGATTTCATACATGTGTCGAGGACCGCCTATGAATGTGGATGGGAGTATGACTGGTTGACCAACTTCCCCTCCTTTCTTACCAGATATCGCCAGATTAGTAATTCCCTTGTAGTTGTTAGCTCGCAACTTGGTTTGATTTTTCTGAGTCCATCAAAGACGATTCTGCTCGGTCGATGCCCAAGCGTCCACTATGAATTCCTGAAAGAGCATACCTACTCTTAAAACCGTAGAGTACTCACCTTGCCTCTAAAATAATTTGTAGCTGTAATATTCCATTTGCGTGAGCCGTTTATCTGTAGCCTTGTCAAGATTGACATCCCAGGTTCCCATCCCAATTCACCGTAAGGGAACAAAAGAACGTAATGCAGGTAAGAGCGTTCCAGTTTTTTGTCGTAGCTGTCCATGAATAGTAAATGATGGTGGACTTGTTACAACACATCAAAAATCGAGTTCAGTCCAAACTCCAAAGTGATACATTAATAAGGATTAGACAAAAATAAACAACATCCCAGAGCAATGGTTAAGGGAATAGCATCAAAATAAAACCCTTGGCAACATAAACTGACTCAAGTCGTGAAAGGATTAATCGGATCTTGGCACACAAACAAAGAATTCAAGTCTCCTTCTCTACATTCTCAAGAAAGGGAATTGTGTTGTTGTAAATATTGAGAATTCATACATCTAAGCAATTAAACTTTAACCATTTTCATTTCATTGATGTAGAGAATCAAACGTACTTGTTCTCTTCAGTTTTCGTGGTTTTAGTGTGCATCTCAAACTTGAAAATGTGTTTGACATGTTATACCAGCGTTGGTTTCATTACCAAAAAGCAATTATATTATATATGTAGAGCACAATATATATTAAATGGGATGTGTTAGAACCTAAACTGATTGCATCAGTAACAGAAAAAGATATCTCTGGAAATTGATATGTATAACTGCCGAGCTTGTAGTTCATGCTATAATATCATATAATAATCAAGCTAACATATAAAAGTATCGTTGTGCATTTACCTACAAATGTTTTTCCGGAAACTCTTTGCGTGCTCATCAGCTTCTTCAATTAACTTTTTAAGCTCTTCGGGCGGTACTCTTAAATTTGGTAGTTTGATCTTCCCTTCAGAAACATGACCCAAAGGTCGGGTCCTTTGAGTGACGACTTTGTGAGCCTTTCTTCCATAAATTGCATCGCTCCACATGTACACATCATCCATTTTCCCAAGAAAATGTCTCACACCTTTCTTCTTCCTACTTGATATTTTAAAATATTTTGGCCGTTGAGGTTGCTCGTTGGGGCTTCGGTGGACAATGAATATTTCAAGAACGTTGCTTCTTGTACTCGTTCCGGCTTCATGGTCATGAGGTCGTACATGCCTGCTAATTTGGTTCTCATCATCTGCCGCAACGTCATCATCACTGGTACTTCGGCAATGCACGATGGAATATGAATTGAATCATGAATAGGTGTATCTGATATTTAGTTGTACAAATAAATTAGGTACATACATTTTGTGGTAATCCCCATCATCACTGCTGATTTCATAATACATTGGATCACGGTTGTTATTCTCTCCATCTCTTGAACCAATAACTATGCCTTTCGATGTGCTTTTACTAGGAATGCATCTGTTTGCTCGACGATGTTTCGGTGCATGTGAGTATCGAGATAATGTTTCAAACAACGAAAAAAATCAGAATCATAGATTTGGATATGGGTATGAGATTAGTAGTGGTTCAGAGTGTGATGTCGGAAGTGGTCATGGATCTGCATATGGGTTCAGGTTGTTGCACACGTAATCCAACTATGTCTAGAAAAATATACATAAAACTGACATTTTTTAAGGCTTGAAGAGTCGGATAATATGGATACCTACAAAACCGATTATATGGATAAAACATAGAGAATCGGTTCATATGTATAGTCATATGGACTCATTGTGTGCTTGTATTTACAATACATAATTTGAAGCTCGTATAAACTCATTGTACCATAAACCCATTGAAAATATTGGGGGTACCAAAATACACCACCAAATTTTTCTTAAGCGACTATATGGACAAAACCTAAATACAATTCCATGAGTTCAACTTAATGAATCTCAATCAAGGAACAATATTCAGAGTTATATCTCTTTCTCTCATAATCAGAAAGTTTATAGAGGCAAGTCCGTGAACCTGATTTACGTTTGAGAGTACTTGGGCTATTCCAAAGATCAATTTCAAGTATCAATCAAGTCATATCCAACAAACAAGTATGGATGTATCTACTTTGATTGATAAACGTACAACTTTCAATTATAAAGATAAAAAATATAATGCGAAAAAGAAATAACACGGACACGGAAATTTTGTTAACGGGAAACTGCATGTTGAAAGAAAAACCCCGGACCTAGTCCATATTTGAACACCAAATTGTATTGTCGATACGGACACTAGACTACTACCAATTAATTGTGGACTGAAATGTAGTTGAGATTGAATTAAACCCTCACAAAGAATTCAATTTATAATCACGTTCCTACGCCTCTTGAATCCCAAAGCAGGACTCGCGCAAATGATTCCCTTAGGCGATGTCCTTTGCAGCCCTAAGAGTTGCTTCAACTCAATCAAAGACTTTAAACCAATCTGCCTTCCACAGATAAGCCTATATGTGTGATTTCCTTTTTGATCGTAGATCAAGGTGAGATTAGAAATCGATAGCAATAAACAAAGTCTAGCTAACCTCAAAATCCGGACTTATGCTTCCCGATGACCAGCCTAGATTATTATTCACCTCATAAGTATTAAACTCCGTGGAATCAACAAAGTCCGAGATGGAGAGAACTTTGATGATTTTTATCTATCTTGTTCAAGTGAGCAACAAACAATCGAACAAGATCGGGATACATGAACTATCAATATAAAAGATAGTTGGACCTGGCTTCACGAATCCCTATGAAGTCTTTTTTAGTTGCTAACCCGTAGAAGGTTTTTAGGAAGATGATGACTCTAATTTACAACTATAACACAAAGAAGTAGTGTCGGGATTCAAATGTCTCTCGTTTATATCCTCTGATGTTGTGAACTAGACAACGTCATTGAATCACAAGATTAATGTTGTGCTCCAAAGATAGTTGGGCGCATCTTGGGCGATTTGGATTGTCATGAAATTTTAATGATCATAGTTCTATCCAGAATATTATCTTTGAAATCGATAATGGGGATGTATACTTATATCTTCAAAGATACTTCTCATCTTCCTCAAAGGCAAACTTCAACAATGTAAAAAGTTGTTTATCTTTGAATCCTAGTTGGTCTTATGTACATGTATATGTTTTTCAATCTTCTTGTTCCCGGTGTATAAATTTGATGAGCTGAAATGGTTACGAACTAGCATGGAGTATAATATGTTAGCTATGTGTGTTTCTCTATAGTAATAATAATAATCAGGTGGAAGATCCTCTGCACTTGTTTCAAGCTGCCCATTTTTGTCTACAGATCGGTCTGGTCTAGGGATCAACCACATGAATGCTTGCACAAATAATATCACCATTCAAAATTGGACTGAAAATCTATTTCATCCCGGAATATACGAAAGGGCTAAAAAGCCAATTGTTGTTGTATGGTTTTTATGGAAGCATAGATGTAATATCATCTTAAAAGACAAATTGTACATTTAGAAGAAAAAGAAACAAAACAAAACAAAAATGGAAAATATATGTATTCCGTAAGGGTTCAAGTTAAAAGTTCGCTATGCTTAGGCCTATGCGTGTAACTATTTTAGGTCGCCATGACAGGAGCAAGGCATGTTATCATGTTAATATACTCGCGTGAGAGGTGGCATATGCCTTGATAATAGTCAAATCCCATATCATTAGTGCAAGTCCAAAAGGATTGTCAAAAATAAAGCCACGTGAAACTTAATCAAGGATTGAAAGTGTCTGTCATGAAACCAAATGATAGTACATTACACCACCACCCTCAATTCCAGGTTTTTATTGAGGGTGCGTTTTTCACAGAGATTACGATTTTCATGATTTTGGAGTTCTTTGGGAGGAAATTGGATTTCAATTTATCAATCCATTTTCTCTCAAATATTTTTCTCGTAAGTGTGCCTATCTTCTTCCTCCCTCTTAGGGCTTCTTTTTGACCTCCTAATCTTGGGTTTTCACATCTTCTAGCCTTGTTTTCCTTTTTAGGTTTTGCTATTTTTATATGGGTTTTCTCACTGCCTAGTACACGACTTTTGCATGAAAACTCAAACCCTATTTCATTAGAATCAATCACAGGGGGTTCTTTCAGTGTCCTTTCCGTGGTTTTAATGGGTGTAAAAATGGAGTTCAGAGTAGGGGTTAGATTCGTTACTCTTTGCTCAAATGCTTGAAGGATAAACATTACCCAAATGAGGAGGGAAAACGCAGATGTCGTCAAACCATGTGCAGCAACTTTGGTGTTTAACAAACCTGGGAGGATGTTTTACAACAATTGCATATATGGATGTGCATGGATTGCATGTACCTACAAGCGTGGAGGAAGCATTACAAAGCTCACCTGGAAATTGTACTCAGCCCATCCAATGCTGCAGGTGTGTATTTTCTGATTCACGGCTTACATTGTCCACCTCCACCTGCTTTCAGTAATGCTTCTCCATCCACTCTAGATATCTCAGTGCCTGGCCTTAATTTAGAACTGCTGGACATGGTGTTGCAGAGACAGATTTCGACTATTTCTAGCATTCCTACTAAGTGTAAACTCCACTTTGCCAGGTCCTTCAATGCTACTATTCAGAAAGTATTTCGTTCCCCCGGTGATCTCTCTGCTTGGATTCAACTCTTGTTATTTCCCATATGTACTCTCCGCAGTTACTTTCCACGGAACAGCCTGGTATTAGGAAAAAGTTGCAAGTTGATGCCATCAATTCTGCCTTATCTCGTTTCAAAGTGAAACCAATGGTCAGATTTCTATGGTTCAGAGGATCTAGAAGAGCAAGATATACTTAATGACTTGTGACGCAAAGCCAAAAGAAGCAACATACAAATCAAGAAGCAACCAATCTGCGACTTTGTCATAAGAAACTGAACTATGGTTTGTATATTGCATCTATACGGACCTTAAAATCCAATGGGGTAGCGCCTTCCAGTGCAGAGACATTACGTGAATTGCAATGTAAGCATCCGGATGTAGATCCACCCTTGAATCCAACTGACTCTTTCGCTCGTGATGCGTTTGTTGCTTCCAATGAGCTGATTTTGAGCAAAATAAAAAGTTTTCCCAAGGGCACTTCATGTGGGGGAGAGACGGCTTACGCGCCCAACATTTAATTGATGTTGTTAGAGAACCGCTTGGTCGAACTACTTAAGCGTTGCTTTATCTCAAGCTTGTTGTCAAGTTTAGTTGCCAAAACTATAAGTCTTGATTTCTAGTCTACTTATAGATAAGTCTTGGATTAGGATAGTAAGTGTAGTTGAGCTCTAGACTCCACGACGTTCATCATGCAAAGATGAAGAACTACTCAAGGAACTGATGGAAATTCATCGACAAAAAGGTATGTGGAGACTTGAACTTATCTATCAGTCAAAGTTCTATCTATTATATCTCCTATCTTGAGACAAAAGTCGTATTGCTATATAGACTTTGATTATACATATTTGCTATTTCGAGCCGAGTTTATCTCGCTAACTATTTCTCTCGAAATATATGTTGGTAAGCTTTCGCTTTAACCAAGTTCATCTTATATTCTTGACAAAAAGTCAAAAGATGATCATGTGAAAATTGCCTGGTAACATCTTACATATTTTGTGTGAGACAGTCTTTCGATGTAGACTCGGAATGTTTCGTATTGATCATTCGATCACTTGAAAATTGCTTTGAGGCTAATAGTTTGTGTGAAAAACATTATTCCTGCCTTCCGAGAATGTTTCAATGGTTGAAATGAGAGTTTAGAACAATTAGATATAAGCACAATATGTGTACTTACATATGTGTAGTCCAAGTCCAGAACCATGGTATGCATACCCTTATGCGGTCTTTTTTGGTTTGTCAAGGTCCGAGAACCAAGTAAGCATACCTAAGTACAATCTTGGCGTGAGGTTCTATTTCGGGACTTTACCGAGGTTGGTGGTATCGTGCAAGTTCACATCGGCGAACCCAAACTCGATTCGTCCCACTAAGGTATGCATACGTTTGCATACTTGAGTGGGTTATGTTCTAAAATCGGTTTGTTCATGAACTAATACATTTATATATTAAGGAATGCAATCTTTGCAAACCGTGGCTATAATGTTCATGACTTGATTCGAGTGAATCAAAATCGATTTTGCTTCAATTGTGTCTTGTATGCTTCTATAAGAATATAAACAATTGAAAAACTCTAGAACTAGTTTCATTTGAGTCATTTGAACTAGTTATGGTTAAGATGAATGAGGTTGATATGAAAGTGTTCATATGACTAAATTAGGTTAACTATTGTTAATCCAACAAGGTGCAAACGTTTAGGTACGGTTACTCATATCTAAATGAAGTCACTTTTCATTTGTGTGTAACAAGCTAAGTTCGATCTAATGGTTGAAAGATATTAGCTTGAGTCTAATCAGGTTTTCATCTAACGGTGAATATTGAACGCTTTATTACCAAGGTAACATTGATTGCAGACCCTGATTTGAAGACTATATAAAGGAGAACTCTAGCAACTGGGAAACCTAATTCCCACACCTTCTGTGTGATACTAGTTGCGACTAGAGTCGATTCTCCTTTAACCTTAGGTTTTTCAAAGACATTGTAGGTTAACGACTTAAAGACTTCATTGGGATTGTGAAGCCAGGCCTGACTATTTTATCTTTAGTTGCGTGATTTGATCTTGTTGTTTTCTATCGTGATTGCGTACTATCTTCTCTAAGATTGGCTCGAGATTTAATCTCCGATAGGCAAGATAAAAAGTAGTCACAAATATCTTCGTCTTATCGTTTGTGATTCCACAATATCTTGTTTCGCCACCATACGATTAAGATTATTATGAGGTGATTGATATTTTTAGGTTGTTCTTCGGGAATATAAGTCTGGTATATAAATTAGTTCATGTTCACGTTGATTTATCAAAAGACGGGACAAAAACTCATAGGTTTATCTGTGCGAGACATATTTATCTATTCAATAGACTTTTTTGTGTGAGACATATTGGTTTATCAAGTCTTCGACTTTGGGTCATAGCAACTCTTAGTTGTGGGTCAGATCAACTAAGGGAATCAAGGCGTAGAGTCTTGCTAGGATTCAGAGACGTATGGAGCGCAATTGTACCTTGATTAGTGTGAGATTGGTTAGGGCTCAACTACATTCCAGTCCGAAGTTAACTTGGAGTAGGCTAGTGTTTGTAGCGGCTTAATACAGTGTGGTGTTCAAATCTGGACTAGGTCTCGAGGTTTTTCTGCATTTGCGGTTTCCTCGTTAACAAAACTTCTGGTGTCTGTGTTATTTCTTTTCCACATTATATTTGGTTATATAATTAAAATATCACAGGTTGTGCGTAAGTTCATTCAATTGTGAATCCAAACTTTGGTTGTTGATTATATTGATTGACACTTGAACATTGGTCTTTGGTACCGTTCAAGTTGTTTCATATAATAATCAGGCTCACAAATTTCTATCTGTTTGATTTGCTGATTACATTGCGAAATAGATATATAACTCTTAGATATATTTCTTAATTGAGCTCGCTTTATTAGTTGGTGCTCTTGGAATTATATTGGAGTTAGTCCATACAGATTTCTAAGCGAAATATTGGGTGTGGTTGTTAGACCCCCCTCCTTTTCAATTGGTATCAGAGCAGGCAAACACGTTTAAGACCTTATAAGTATGTGTTTGTGGCAATCTGATTCATGTGGACAGTTGTGTATCTCAAACTCGCACGCATAGAAATGAGTTCTAAAAGTTTTAATTATGCCAAATGCCTTGGGCTTACCTCCAAGGATAACTCCTTTGCTGATTCTTCCGAATCTCGAGGTAGAAATTGTTTGTTATTAGATTTTGATAACATTCCCTCTGACGAAACATTTAGCTCCATATCTAAAACTGAAATGAAACTAACCAGAAATTAAAAAAAAAAAAATTACAGCTGAGACAATTGTTTTTCAAGATGCTAAGATGAAATCTCTTGAATAAAAACATGATCAGCTTATTGATGAACTTGAAAAGTCTCTCGGTCGAGAACGAGAACTCTATAGCATCATTGAGTCATTCTCTAACAATATCGAAAAACTTGTTCAAGAAACTACTCTACAACGTGAAAAGATTAGTATTCTTGAGGATATTGTTAAAGAAGGTTCAATTAAAGAAAAACGTTTGATCGAGACTCATTCATCTGATCTGAACAGCTTTCGTGTTGAAAAAGAGAAATTGGTTGCCTCCGTTCTTCTAGCCCAGGGACAATGTAAATCCTTAGAAAAAGAAAACTCTGCTTTAATGAGTAAATCTTTTGTACCAATAATTGGGCACAATCGTCCCTCGTGAATGCCCATAAAGACCGATTATATATTGATACCAAACAGAATTGATCCTTATAGTTGTCAACATTTACCAATTTTAGCTTTCAGAATCAACAAATTTTTTGAAATTCTATTAATCAGAAGCGGTTCATATTCTTGCACAAGTAATCCGATGATGTCTAGAAAAATATATAGAAAACCGACATTTTTGTAAGGCTTGAAGAATCGTATTATATGAATACCTATAGAAACAGATGCCATTAAAGATAGCTTAAGATATGATGTCAAGGCTATTGGTGAAGACATAGACTTTTGGAGAAACATTTGGATAAATTGATCTCCCTATAATTTGTCGTTGGACTTAGAGTGAATTCCCTGATTATTCAGGACACAAGAACATGGGACTGTAGAGAGTTGATTCCTAATAACATAGATGTTCATATTGCTCAACGAGTAAAAGTTACTCCTATAATACTTGTTCAACTAGGAAGGAGAGATGGTTAGTGTACACGATGCCCATAACTTTATTATTTCCAAAAAACATGACCAATGTAGATTTGAGGTACTTGGGTAAACTGAAATATCCACCCAACAAACTTAATTTTCCTTATACCTAGGATGCAAACTGTGTGAATGACTATGAGATGCTTAACCATATTTTTTTCTCTCGCAGAGCTGTTAGACCTCTTCGGGACAAACGACTAGATTAGGATCTATCCAGATGTTAGGGAGATATACCATGTATTTTATTAGGAAGAAAGCTGGTGGTCTGGAGTAGAAGTTACTTCTTTTATGTTATGGTTTATCTGGCTGGATTTGAAGGAGTAGTAGTATCTTTGAAACAAAAAGAGATTCAATATCATTTATAGTATATTGGCTAACTAATAAGGAGAATAATTTTTTGCAGGGCATTTTGGTCCCTTGGAGGAAACTAAATAATAAATACCTTAAGGTTACCGGGGATGGCATTGGAGGAATCATTTGTAATGGAGGTGGATATTTTGTTGCTTTCTTTTGGATACACATTTACATGAACAACAACAATAGTGTTGTGTTGGGTAATTCGTGATGTCATTGCATTGGATGTTCAATTGGGAATCCAAAACATGGAAGCAGAAGGTAGCTTGAGCTTTGATATCCAAATATGTGAAGAGATATCCAGTCCACCATGGTATCAATGTGACTTAGCGCTTAACATTCATAAGAGAAAAGAAGAGCATGGAAGTACTCTCTTTAGGCACTAGTTCGCAGAGGATAATTTTGCAACAGCTCGAAGGAAGATGGAGTTTTTGCTTATTGTTTGGGAATGATTCAAGATATAAAAAAACTGGAGATTTTCCGAGCTTATACATATTTACCTCCGAGAAAGATTTAACACATGAAGTATCTACAGTAAAAGAAGGGCTGGAACATGCACCAACATCTAGTTTAAGGCTATTAAATAGAACCTTATGGGTTAGGAAGAAAAAAAAAAACTTACATAGTACACCTGAATTTATAGTATTTCATATCAATTCCTCAAATCTACACGGGAAAGAAGGGAGCAAATTTAGTTGGGATACCCTCTCTGTCATACGATCTGCGTCGAAGTTAACTCTTCTAACTACATGATTAGACGTGTTTCTGCTTCTTCAGATCATATTCGTGATAAAGGAACAAGAGATACAATGGCAAACAATTTTGAATATATACTAATATAGTAATGTGCTTGTTTAAACTGAGTAAAAATTCATATTAGAACATGCAAATAATGCACTTTTTTTTCCAGATTATAAATGTCCCATTTTCATACAATATAAATAATATCCGAAAAAGTAAGAAATAGAAACAAATACAATGCAAATCGATGAATAACTAAAAAGATAATTGAATCCATCATCTCTGCCAATTCATTGAAGGTTAATGTTTTGAATTTTTGGAATTTAACAATCAACAGGAAAACAAACAAGTAAAACTAAATGAGAAAAACACAGAGGCTCAAAAGAATAAACAAACACTTTTCATTCCTTGTGAAAAATACGCTGATGAAATAATAGCGAAAACCATTGATTGTATCAGTACTACAACTCTCATTAAATTACTACCAAAATACGGAGCATTTAAAGATTAGGTCTCATTTCTATTCTAGTTCGTACTCTATGTAACATTATCTGTGAGCATCAAAGTCACCCTTGCAACCAAAACAACACAAAAAAACAATATTTAAGTAAAGATTACAATTAAATTAACTGAGAAAACAGAGACTTAAAATTCCAAAAACTTGATCATATGAAATTGTAAAATAACCTTGGCACCTAGTTCTCCTCCATCTTCCCTACTTACTATCTTTTCAACTTTCTCACCCTCCAGTAGAAATAAAAAATATGGTTCTATTTGATCTCAATATTTTGTTAAACTTTTTCAAATCTTGATTCGACAAGACTTCTCCACATACTCATGTGTGTTTGCAAGTTCTTCACACACTTTGACTATGCAATTCATGGGTATATCCAAATTGGCAACCACCTTATAAAGCTGGTCTTCATATCAATCAATTCATTTAGTGCCCATTTACACTAGATTGCAAGTTCACTTTCATATGATTCAAGGGTAATCCTTGGATGATCATCATTATCATCATTACATTTAAAATAATAAAAAAAAACTAACTTGAACTTCCCGAAGTTTTTTTTTATTTTTTTTATTTTTTATTTTTTTTTTTTTTATGCCAACCACTAAAGATATGTGTTGCAGGTAGTTTAGATAGTTGTTCAAATATTTATTAAGTTCAATTAAATGGATGGTTATAGTTTGAGTAAAGAAACCTAACCAAGCAGAATTCAAATGCTCTTCAATCTGTTGTTGAAATGCCTCCTTGCCTTTGTTAAAGATTTCTGATAAAACCAATTAAATTTAAACTAAGCAACAATCTTTCTTAGACTTTTTTTCTTTATTATAGGATCTTTGACACATATCGGGAGCATAAAATCATATCATCCAAAAGTTCCAACTCATCAATCATCATGATTTTAGTGTGTTTTATACACCAAATTTTTTTTATCAGTTTTTAGGTATTGACCAACTTTGCCATCGCTAATGTTTTTAAAGTTGTTTTCATATGCCTTGTGAATCTTGAACCCTTTGTGCATTTATATTTATACGGAGTGTCAACAAGGCAGATGTATTAAAATGTGCAATGGTTTCATTTTTGCTGCTTTAATTCTTTTGATCATTCCCATGTTTGATACTTGCGTTTTCTTGACTAGTTCCATTTTCTTTCGCCTCCATTATAAAAATATTGATGTTTTGTCAATAGTTTGTAAATCTTATTTCATGCTTAGGGTTGTTAAAATAGTTTTTAGTTGTTGTTGCTTGATTTCATGAGTTTTCAACAGTTTATTTGTAGTTAGGAGTTTCGTTGCTCAACAGACTATTCTTTGTGAATACTGTTTCGTAATAACAACCGACCTTAGCTCAGTTGGATAGAGCAGAGGACGCTAGTTGTAGCAGATGCTCCTTAGGTCACTAGTTCAAATCCGGTAGGTCGAATATAATATTTTTGGCATACAAAAAAATAATACCGTTGTTTCATAATATAATGGAATTGCTAATGTTCTAGTCATGTGAATCTGTGATATTTGTTTTCAATCCTCTTTGAATGTTAAATTTATTTAGATCCGTCATGAGAGAGCATCTGCCGACAGACTGGGGGTCCTGGAACACTGTATTGAAAGGGATACAAGATGAATGTATGAAGGTTCACTCACAAATTGAAGATTTATTGGTGATTGTGCACCAATTTTTTTGCTTACCAAGTTTCTTTAATAAATAGCAGATGGTCTCCGAATAAACATTAATATAAAGATTCTAATGTCGGTAGATACTTTTTCCCTTGATACGATATTTCCTGTAAAAAATAAGAATTAAAATTATGTTATAAAGATATTTACAAGAATATTAAAATAATGTTTTTAGCACGCGAGTTAGCAAATATATTACCCCATCATTTTCATAAAAGTTGAGCTATTCATTTTAAAATTTTGTTTCATACAAATTGATACTTATCATTAAACAAAGAAATATTTCTAAAATTACCCTTATGATTGAGTATTGGTGTTCAATTTTACTATAAGGAATATTTATAATTTGATATTCATGTTAATATTTGTTAGGTAGGTGGTTTAAAATGCTTTCCAACTATATAAAGTTTTGCAAACTTTCATGCCATAATTTGAGAGGTATGTAATTTCCGAATTCACTATTTTATTATATCCATTGGAAAAAATTACTACTTACCTTATTTCTTTAAAAATTGTGCAAACTTACAGGGGTTTACTCAATAAATACTTTTATTGATTTCTAAAGAGTTTAATGGATTTACAAAGTATTGTGTTATTGGTTGTATACTTTTAAAATCTCTTTCAAAGTTTATGTTACTCATTGTAGATTGTCAAAAGGTCTTCTAAAGTTTGTGTTACTCGTTGTAAACTTGAAAATACAAAGACTTTGCATACTTACCTATTTTCAAGACTTTGAGTGACTTTTGTGTATATATTTGCCTTGATAAAAGTCTTGCAAAACATGTAATATTTTGGAAGACTTCCAAATTTTTTATAAAGATGTTTTTTACTCTTTTTTTTTTTATTTCATGAATGCACAATCTATAAGACTCATACTATAGATGAGATAAATTAAATTAAATTATACAAAACATTTTTTTAATTTTAATTATTATGTACAAATGTACATTAATAATTATTTTAACTTATTGTTACACTTTATTGTATTTATTGAACAAAAGAAATAATTTATATATATATATAAAATAATAATAATTTATTTTAATTTAGTTGAAGTTACTATAATAAACGAGCTACAATAAATTTTGTATTTATGTCTATCATGCATATTTCCATATAAAATTTGTTTTTACACCTCTTCAGGACTCTACAAATGTCTGCAAGACATTAGACAACTCTGCATAACTCCACAAAATTTTGCTAAATTCTATATAATTCTCGCAAAGTTATTAATTTTCATGACTCTTTTTAAATCTCTACAAATCTACAAATGTATTTATTGAGTAAACCCAACTCAACTTTTTTGAACAGAGGGAATAAGATTTAATGCAAATACATTGACTTCTAATACTCATATATTTACAAACAATACATCAAGTTGCAATGTTCAAAGAAAAACAAACCACTTTAACTCAAATACCCGGACGTAATGTTCGTATCAAAAAGAAAACCACTTTGAGTCATGTACATTTTGATAAAAATCGATATGCATTAGTTTCTCGTATGCTTTTGGAATAAAAATCTTCAAACTCCACGATATTTTGAATTAAGATTTTCACTGTAACTTCATGATGGCATACCCAAATATACCGGCTACCAAATATGATTGTACCTTCCTAACAATATTTTTATATATTGTAAATAATTTCTTTTATGAGATTGCTTCTTTCGATTGAAACATAGCGCAAGTTTAATTAAGCAACATTTATTATTAGTGACAGAAGCACAATAAAAGAAGTTGCAAAAGCTGCAGGCAAAAAAGAAATTGTACAAACAAAGTAAACAAAGACTAGTTTATGAGAACATAGCCTAAATTGCAGATTACACAGGACAAAAAAAAATCCCTCAAAAAGATTTTTAGCTATAAACCAATTGTATTGTAATTGATGCATTTGAGAACCATGATAATTTGGTTAACATATCTTCTTTTGCTTGAAAAGCACCTGTCATTTCTTCCCAGATATTCCACTATATTACAAAAGGTAGCATGTACCAGATTTTGTTGCTTCTTTTCTTAGAAATGCAGCATTTCCATTCCCACAAGTTTGATTTTCCCATTTTACTAAAAGCCCAACCTAAGTTTTTGAAAACAATTATTTCAGACTTGAGAGATTACCTTGCAATGCAGGAAATCACTACGACTAACATTCGTTCTCACTTAATCTATTTAATCGATTTTTCAACTATAATCTACCTCCCGATGCTTATCCACCAATAACGACTAGAAGATGTGGGATGTATGCCAAAAAGACTCAAGGTAGACTCTACGATGGTTCTACAACAACAATACTCCAAGCGTGAGAGAAGTCAAAAGGGAAAACGATAACCAAAAAAAAAAACAATTTTAGACAAAAGAAGAGCACGTTGTGTTTGTAGTAACTCCTTTATCCATTATCACATCACAAAAATCATTGAAGCATGTTTGGTTATCAGAATCATAAATGAATCCGAGGATGTTAGAAACCAAAAATATTTCCTTATCAATAAGTAAGTTTTCTACTTGTTGAATTTTGATTCTCAGGGGGTTAGTCGTGAGAGAGTTTGAGAGATTTTAATGTATTTAAATCCCCGGGGATTTAGAGGGAGTGTATGAGAGTCTTGAAAATTTGGGGGAGTTTAACCCCAACTCCCCAAAAATCTCTTGTTTTTTGAGAGATTTTGTTCAAGCACAAAAACATCATGAAACTCCCTCAAACTCCCCCAAATTGTAAACTCCCTATACTTCTAGTGTTTTATGACTAACAGGGAGTTTAAGAGATTCTAATCAAATCTCTCACCACTAACAAGGAGTTTGAGGTATTTGTAGAAACTCCCTAGAAATCTCTCACCACTAACAGGGAGTTTGAGGTATTTGTAGAAACTCCCCCACGACTAACAGGGGATTTGCTAACTCCCTTGAAATACATCAAAATCTCCCACGACTAACACCCTGTCTCTAAATCTTACTTTTTGTTTGAAGGCGAAAAGTTACTTTAGAAAGGCATATCATAATCCACCCACTAAGGTCCAAAGCCGGT
>JAJJWW010001743.1:0-22006 GCA_023531295.1 Papaver armeniacum | reverse complement strand
AGGACGATAAGGTTGTCAGGCAACAAACTTGTTAACAGCTATGTAAGCCTCTTCTTGATGAAGTGCCTTAGTAAACCTGTATTTGATAAACCTGTTGAGTATCAATGTCCATTTGACTACTTTAAATGTCAAATTAGAATCATTGGTTTGTGATACCAACTCCTAACCGAACTAGTTTCCTTATTTAGTTTGTTTTAGTTCTCTTAATTAAAACTAGCTTAGTTTCCTAGTTTGAGTAGGATTCTTTAAATAGATTTGCTTGTTTACCAAGGCTTTGAAGCTATAAATAGCCTGGCCAAACAAAACTAGTCACAAAACACCAAGGTGACCAAACTTGTGGTACAAAAAATCCAGCCATATTATTTTTAATAAACAAAAACCATTTGATTAAAAAGTGGCACAAAAACCCCAGGTCAAATAATAATGAGTAAATTTAGTTTTTGTTACTTAAAAAAAACCCAAACATACCCTTTTTACCTTTTCTTCTTCTTCTTCTTCTTTTCTCCATTTTTTCTTTTTTCTTTCTTCCATCTCCATCTCCTTCTCCCCACCACCATCACCACCAGCAGCAAAAATTCCACGAACACCAGCAGCAACTCCTCCGTCACCACCAGCAGCAACACTTACGTCTCTTCCACGAACACCTCGGTCTTCTCCACAAACACCTCCGTATCTTTTCTTTAATTTTTGTTGAATCTATCACTTGATGACTCCTCCACCACCAAATCAGCCGCTATGTCCAGATCCGTCACCAACACCACCTCTATCTCATCCACGAACACCTCCTTCTCTTTTTCTTCTATTTTTTTGTTCATATTTATCACCCACGGTAACCATGCACCACCAAACCAATTGTTATGTCAGATCCGCCACCACCAACATCTTCGTCTCCTCCATTAACATCATCATCACTACTTCAGCCTCCTCCTTCTATCATCTAAAACCATTAATACCTTCAAATTCTCCACCAACAACACCTCCCCCTTCTCCTTTTATCCTCTACAATCAACACAATTGATAGGTGTAGAATACACCGTATTTACTATCTAGTAGTTACGCTTTCTTGGCTATTTTTCTGGTGGATTATGTACTTTACGTGTGTTTTTGAGTCATTAGGTACTCTGGAGTCACAAGGAGGAAAAGAAGCGGAAATCACCAAATTGAGCCAAAGGCGAAATTGTCATTTGAGGGAGCGAACACTATCCGGAGCCTAGTTAAGGTTAAGGGGTAACTCTCTTTTGGAGGCATGATTAAAGGCGACCCAGCATGTAGTTAAGGGGTTGCCACTCGGGGTATCCCTTATCATTTATCGAGGGTGTAATTATCATTGGGTGTAATTATCCGTCCACCCCAAATTGAGAAATATCTCTTCTCAATCATTTGCAAACCTAAAACCAAAAATTGAGAAAGAACAGCAGTGGATGCGCTGTTAATTCGGATCGACGAGAAATTGAAGCGACCATGGTGGATTGAGATCCGGCGAGGTTGTTGCTCGAGATTAATTTCTTTGTGATAGAGAAGGAATTAGAATCCGATAGTCGAAGAATTGAAGAATATAGCTCAACGAGGTTGAGAAGATGTGATGATGTGCTGTTCGAATAAATCAGTTGAGGAATTCGGTGTTGTGTTGCTCGGGAATTAGGGTTTGATTAAAGTCAGAAATTCGAGAGAAGAAAGTGGGCATGGATTTTCATGGAGATGTTGAGAAGTTGATTAAATGGGTGGAGAACTTGATGATGAATTACAGAGTGGGTCTATGTCAAATTAGTTGTTGATTGATGATAAAGATGAAGTGGAAATCCAGGGGTTTTGGTTGAATTTGGATTTAATTCGAGTTCAGAGAAGAAATTGAAGTTGGAAATGGATTATTTAGGGTTTTCGAGATGAATGATGCCATGAATTATTTGAGTTGAGATGGGAAATCGATGAAGGCATTTATGCAATTGGTGTTGAATGAGCGAGATGGGTTCTTGAGTTGGTAGGTGGTTGCAGGGAAGGTGCCATAGAGAGGCTTGATGGAGTTATTGGTGCTGTGGTTTGTTGCTTGAGGAGATGATGAACATTTGAACTGGAATTTGAACTGATGTGTAAATTGCAGGGTTGGAGTATGGTGGTGGAGCTGGAGAGTTACAGGAGCTGTAAGAAGGGTTGGAGGAGTCTGTAACAGTTTGGAATAGGTGGGAGTGTTGGTTCCGTTGAGTCGCAGTTGTGTAGAAGCTAATGGAGAGTAATGGCGGGGTTCGAGGATTGCGGATGGTGATTTGTATGGTTGAGGTGAATCGATTGGTTCAAGTTCGATTGCAATGAGTTGCTTCAAGGGTTCGAACTAAGTGAGAATTGGAAGGATGGAGGATGAGAAATTGGGTTTTTGGCTCGGAGTCAAGCTGAAATGGAGAGGCAATTTTGGATGCGGATGCGGATGCGATTGCGAGATTGGGAGCCATGGCCGGGATGGGTTACGCAATGGGTTTTAGTGGTTGTGAAGGTCGGGTGGAAGAGAATGGGCGAGGTTGGTGGTGCTTGTGAGCAGTATACGAAGGATCTGAAGCTATTGTTGAGATGAAATCAATATGAACTGAAATTGGAGTGTGCTTGAAACAGTGATGCAATAGCCAGTGCAGAACAACAGAAGTGGCTGAGTTACGATAAAGTTCTTGTCGGTCTTGTTGTTGCGGTGAAGGCATGGGCGTGAGTGCGGTGAGATGATGTGAAAAGGAAAATCATGGGAATTGGGTTGTTTTACGGTGCTTACAAATGTTACGCAGTGAAGATTGTAAGCTGGAGACTGGTACTATGCGGTAGCGAGGCTTGAATAAGAAATGGCAAAACATTGAGTTGAAAGCGGTTGTTGTGGTGTTTGATGACCGAGATGATTCGGACAAAGGAAGATGAAGAAGCTGGAGGTTTGTCTTTGTTCGAGATAGAGAAGGGTACTTGTTAGAATGATTGGTGGTCTGGTATTGGTGCAATGGAATTGGCTGGAGACATGGCGGGTTGAACTGAATGGAATGAATGGATTAGCACGCGAGAGTTGAATCGGAAGTTTTTGGTGCTACTATGGGTCAGCCAAGATGGCTAGCCAAGGAGCCGTGAAGCACAATGATTGTGCTGAACAATTTATGGCTTGTGCAATGGCTCAAGGCCTGGCAATTCAGCTCAATCAGCCAGAGAACAGCTGACTCACATCTGAGTCGTGACCTGACTCATACCCTGACTCTTCCTAACTAGGTTTGACTCGGTCTGACCGAGTTGAACCGAGCTGACCCGTTGACCCGACTGAGTTGACTCGTTGACCGGTGACCGGGCAGACTTTGCCGGTCACCTGAACTACTTTCCAGCGACTATTCCGGCCGATTTCCGGCCACAATCCCAGTTTTCCGGCGACGTATTTTTGGACATATTTTCTACATGGGTTTTTCTCACACATGGGCTTGGTGGACCACTTGGAGATGGGTTTTGAGAAGACCTAATATTGGAAGGAGTATCCTTTATGGAAATAGAGAAACATATAAAGAGAGGACTTTTACCTAATTGAGGGATCTTGTTTATTATTCTTTTGCCTCTACTTTGTTTTCTAGGGTTTCACATGATAGGTTTTCTCTTCCTTCTTGTTATGAACTCCATGAATATGAACTAAGTTTTTATTATTGGTTGAAGATGTAGTTGGATTTTGCAACCAAGTTATGATTTTTATGAATTAGTTTTCTCTCAATATTATCGTTTGATTTCTACGGGTTATAATAATTGCATGATTGAAGTATTGCAATATGATTGAATGTTTGTTTAGTCGAGTCTAGAATTGATTGAACTCACATCCATATCTATAGCTATTTTAGGGTTTTCATCGAGCGATAACCTTGAATACGAGTAGCATGATATGATTCTAGGTTGTAGTGATACATCCTTGTAATCATATGTAGAAATTGACCTTTGTCCCAGAATTGTTTTGCGCAATGTATTACAATTGCATTGATTAGCCTATTTCTCAAACCTAATGCTCCTAGGAATTGAACTTGATTAGCGCAAGGCGTTAGGTTATTCTTTAGGTAGATTTCACATACGCAGCCTAATGTGTGTGTTGATAACTTTGGAAATTACGGAGTATTCTTGCAATAAGGTATTCTATGGCTTTTGATGATAGCGAGATTAAATACGAATTCTATTCATATATTCATAAACTTGTTTACAATTGAAGATGAAACCTTTATCCAATATTTTCACATCCTTGATTTGCGTGTTTACTTTTATTTGTTTTGCTTTTATTTATTTTCGTTTATAAAAATCGAAAATCCTCGGTGTTTTATATAGGAGACCATAACATATTGACAACCAAGACCTCTCTGTGGGAACGATCCTTTCTTGTCCTTGCTATATTTATATTTTGAGTAGTAAGAAAGTGTAATTTATTTTGACGCTCACGACCAGCGATCAAATTTTGGCGCCGTTCTTGGGAGGCAACGGTTGTCACTTGTTTGGTTTCTTATTTTTGTTTTGTTTTTGTTTTTAGTCTTTTTTTGTTTTTCTTATTTTCCGGTTTTAACCTTGGTTTGAGAATTGTATTTCGGTACGATTATGGACGGAGCATATTGGAGCAATCAATACGGCTTTCAACCTCAACAACATGAAAACTATCACCCTTATGGGAATACAATCAAAACCAATCCTTTGGTTATGGTCAATATTCCACGTACCCTTTTAGTTGTTCTCATACATTCCAACCTTCTTACGGTGGGTATGTAAGTGAGCAACCACAAGGAGGGGTTGGTACTTGTACTCCTATTAATTTTTCCTCTAGTTTAGTAGATGAAATGCAACAATTTATGGCCAGCATGGAGTCAATTTGTGGACAACCAAGCGTGGAACCAATTTCATCGACCGAATGTGCTCATAGTATGTATGGCCCAATTTCTGATCGTAGTTATGATCATCCACCCATTCAAAGGGAATATAATTGGCCTAACAATACTGAAGTAAGTAATTCTACTTTTTCTTTGTCGAATGAGCTTTACAAACTGTAGTTGCGGAAATCCCACACTACACCCCTCACTATATTTTGTAGATCTAAATCTTATTAATTATCTAAATTTCAAATATAAGTGCTAGAAATTTAAATAGACACATAAGATTTTTACGTGGATTCGATCAATGTGATCTACATCCACGATTCTTCACTATGATTGTTGAGGTTACATAAGAATTACATTGAGAATCTCCATTAATGGATATTTTCTAGAGCTCTAGATCTAATTATTTGGGGAAGAAGATGATAAAGAAAATAAATCTCTCTCTAAAAATATCTCTCTCCTCCTAAAAGTGTCCTCCCCAAAATTATTCCTCCTCTTTCTCTCTCTGCTTTGTCCTCTTTATATAGGTGTTTACATAATGGATGACAGCTCACATACACTCATATTCCCAAGGGCCCTTTAATGATTTCGTAGGCTCTTGCTACCTTCTCTCGAGACATTCTCTCGAGTCTTGCTACCTTCTCTCGAGACACTCTCTCGAGTCTTGCTACCTTCTCTCGAGACATTCTCTCGAGTCTTGCTACCTTCTCTCGAGACACTCTCGCGAGTCTTGCTACCTTCTCTCGAGACACTCTCGCGAGTTAAGAAAATAATTGAATCTCGCAAGCTAAGAAAATATGTTGTGCGATATTTGAATCCTACATCTTGCCTCTTTTTCCTTGAATATTGCTTGAAGAGCGATCTTTAAGGAAAAATACATTGTTGTAGTAATCTTTGGTCTTTGTTGATGAAGGAACGAGCGGAAGAATCTTGGACTTGAAAAGTACGTACGTGCCTCTATTCTTTTGCGAAGTTCCGAAGCTTTGAGAAATATATATGAAGTATCGTTTCTTGAATTATGCGAAGTATGAAGTATCCTTGAAGAAGTATATGAAGTACTTAATCCTCTAAATATAAGAAGTATTGCAGAATCCTTCATGCGAAACTCTCGCTCCATGTTCTTTGCCTCATGCTATGCTCTATTCTTTCGCGAAGTTCTGAAACTTTGCGAAGTGGATAAGAAATATTAATCCTTGAAGTATATAAGAAGTATTGCCTCTGTTCATGCGAAGTCATTATTCCATTTTGGTGAGGATTCTTGTTGTTCATTGGTAAACACCTTCTTTGGAAATGATTCTTGCCGAAAATAAAGAACATAAAATGTTTTTTCGGTAATCCATTGTTGCCTCTGTTCTTTATCTACGAAGGTAGAATCGTTGAAAAAGTGTTGAATGAGTGAGTTATTTCTTCATTCTTATCTTTCCTCTATCTCTGCGTTGTGCTCATGCGATAGTATAATCTCTTCATTGCTTTATGTTGAATTTTATCATTGCGACAAGATCGCGGGACGTCTTTACATTTTCATGCAATGACCCATTGACCTTGCCTTATCATTTTTGTGTGGTCTTCCAAGTTAGACCTCCCTAATTAGAGGTCCTCCCACCCACCTTTCATCGCGACAAAATCGCGGGGACGTCTTTACACTTGCATGTAAAGACCCATTGATCTTGCCTTATCATTTTCCCATATTTTTGCCTCTGCAGATGTTTTAGTTGCGACAATATGACAGGCCTAGATATCCTTGCGAACATAAAGCCCCATGACATTGCCGTCTTGCGACGAAATCGCGGACGTCCGTACACTTTCGTGTAAAGACCCATTGATCTCGTCTTACCCTCGCGTTAGTATTATTGCCTCTTCAGGATCATTGCACAAATATGACAAGCCTAAGTGTCCTTGCGAAAACAAAGCCTCATGACATTTGCGTCTGTTTTGACACTCCCCCTAATGGAGAGCGTCGCCCTTATCATCTCCCCGGTTGCCCCTTCAAGGGGCGAAACATCGGCCATACAAGACTAGCTCCTCCCATCCGGTCTTAACAACAACCATTTGTTTTCGCAGCCTCTTATCCCTTATACCTATAGGGTTTATGGTTACGAGACTGCACCCTAAGTGGAGTTTTCTTCGGGCGAGTGCAACATATGCCAAGACTTGCCAAGAATGGCCGAGGGTAGGTTCATCCATCCACGGGCACTGCTCAACCGTGTACCCGGCGCCTTGATCATACACTGCTCTTAAGAAGAGACCCTCGGTCGCCCAACCGTATAACCTACATATATAGTTGGGAATCCAAGGTACCTCCTCCGGATAGGCTTTCATGGGCCCCAAATTTCCATGACTCGGGCTTCGGGAGCGGTGTAACCTTCCCCACGAGCCATGTCGAGAGATACCCCCTTATATGACGCACTTTAGGTCTTACATTTGCCTCTTACGAAATGTTATTCGCGAACTAGGGTGTCGCCATAAAGGTTCGTCCCATTCACTCACTCAATCATTTTTGTCAATTCATTCAATCATTCATTTTTGATTTTCTCTTCTCATTATCTTTGCGAAATTATCGCATGTCTTCATTCTTTCATTCATCCGTTCATTCATTCTTTCATTTCTCCATTCTTTGCGAAATAATCATTCTTTTCTTCATTCTTGGCGAGATAATCATCAACTCTCTTTTGTGCAAAAAAGATGGGAAAAATTCGCGAGAAGTGGGATTTGAACTGGCGTCCTCAGACTCATTGTTCTTGCCTCTAACCAACTTTGCTGGCTCTTGTTTTGTGAGAGAATAGGACCGCATCTCCCATTTATCCTGATCTTCACATATCAAAAATATGCAAAAACTTTGTGTGTATGTGAAATCGAAATCATAACCTCCAACTCATATTCTGTAACCTTGACCATCTTGTTGAGTACTACTGTGTTGGTGTAGTAAACTTGCGAAAATATAAATACTATTTAAGAGATGGGCATCACTTGGTTACGCTTTTGCGTTCGCATGTAACAAGTTCAAAGAAAACTATGAACTCGGATCTTTTGAAAATTCAATCTTTCCTTAAGGTATATCTTTTCCCTGCGAATTTGTTCGCTTGATTTGTGATCTTTGCCTAACGCTGGCTTTGTGAAATTAGCTTGTTGAGAGATTATTGCTTCGCCTGATGCTTTGTGTTTAATCTTCACGTTGTAGCTTTGGTTCTACTTTCCGTCCCTTTTCTTTTCATGCCGTGCGTGATGACCTAGCTTCTCCCTTCCTTCCTCTTATCATGAACTAGTGTTGTAGATATGAACGTTTCTTTCATTCGGCTGATAGTGGTTCTTTAGTTTTCGGTGAAGTAAACTTCGCAAACACCCAATCTTCCATAGTCCCTTGAATTCTATCACACCTATGAATATTCTTCTTTTGCCATCTGCTTTCTTTCTTTTCCTTTGATCACTTTAGTCCTTAGATGTACCCATCTTTGTGTAGCTTTGTTCCTTCCTTTCACATCTGCGTCCTTCTTCGTCCTTTGGTTATTGGTAATTTCTATTAGAAAATCACATGCGCCGAGATGAAATCTTCATGGTTTGACTTGCTACATAATCTTCATCACGAGTAGTCTTGACGATTTGGTCATTCTCGGTTCTTTGGCAGCCTTGTTCGTCTCGGTATGGTTTCATTCTCGTCACAAGCTTCCTCGATGGTCTCCTTTTGATCTATTCCTTTGCTCCTCGCAGGGTTCTATATTCCTTTGTTGGTCTCCCAAATGAACATCTCCTTTCCTCTCTATTCTGCGAAGCTTACATAAAGAATTCTCACCATTTGTATTCTCTTGCTCTCATTGACTTTCATTGATTCATCGACCTCTCTTAATCTTATTGTTGGATTTCTTTGTACGGTTGCGTTGGCCTCTTTCATTATACTTCTCTTCATCGCCGAATGTGTCCTGTTGTCCTCTCTTTTTGTCATTCCTTCTTCTTTACATGTTCTTTATGTTGTTTTCTATTGTGCTGTGAATTGGTCCGGATATCACCGTTGATTACGTATCTTTGCATCATAGCTTTTATTAAGATTTTCGTCCTTGAACTCCCTGCCGTACTTTCGATGACCTAGCTGCACTCAACAGATCAACACAATTATGAGATAAAGTAACTCCTTACATAAACCATTCAATTTCTTCCCATGTATTCTTTTCCTGAGTTGTTGATGATATGAACTTCGCAAGCTCTCATTCCCTTTTTTTTTTAGTTCCCTATATTTTCGCCTCTGGCTGTTCTTATACGTTTTCTTCTTCACTTTCCCACTTCTTCGCAGGAACCATCGTCCATTACAGCTTGTTGTTGTGACCTATCTCATTGGGACGAGGGAATATGAGCTGAACTGAGAGATCATGAATTGAGCTCCCTCCACTTCGTTTGAGTTGCTGTTTTCTTCGTCACATTCTCTTCTTCATAGAAAACTCCTCCTCCCTTAGTTTGCTTATTTCGCAGAGTCTGTTGATTTTACATCGTTCTTTCACGAGTCTTTCTCATTATTAAGGTTACGAGATGTACTCATCTTTGTGAACTTCGATATCAACTCTTCACCAGCATATGTTATTTGCTTTGTCTCTCCTTCATGCTCTTGGGTTTAAGGACTTCTCTTAAGCTGTTATGAGTGGTTTAGTTCGCCTGATTCTTGATGGTCATTTTGATTCATTCGCCAGGCTTGCGACTTTGTTCTCCTTCATCTTCGCGTACTCTGCGAAGCTAAAAACTTCTGCTTCATGATCCTTCCTTTTTCCATTGCTTGATAATAGTGAGTAGGTTATGATTCTCTTATTTCCTTTGTTTGTTAAAGTTTGTTTATCTTCATTGGAACTGCGGCAACTTTCACTGGAACTGCAGCAACCTTTACCAGGCGTGGTAATCTCACGATGCTGCGGCTACTTCACCGCAAAGTAGACTATTCATCTCTCTCATTGTGAACTCCACTTGTTCTTTATATCTTCCCTAATCAATCGTTTCTTTGTGAATCTCCAATGTACAAAGCAACTCTCCCAAATACTTCGCTGATTTTCCTTCATCAAAGTTGCGGCGAAGTGAACTTCGCAGAGCTTCTTCTTCCTTTGTTTACACCTGCGAGATTCTACGTAAATCTTTATTCTCTCGCTGGAACTAACATTCTCTGTTGGTGCTTCTTAGTCATATGTTGCCTTCGTAACCCCAAGCTTTATTCTCTCGCAATGACTGAGACTCTACGTAACTCCATATGTTGTCTTCGCAATGACTGAGACTCTACGTAACTCCATATGTTGTCTTCGCAATGACTGAGACTCTACGTCTCCTTGTCAGTCATGTGTTGTCTTCACAATAGTTTTATGAAGATTGGTTTAATTTTTCAATAATGACAATATTCGGTCCGCATTAATGAGAGTTCTTCTTCGCCAGTTTGGTTATTGATTATTTCATTATTTTTGTACGTTTGAGTATTTGGTACCACATCGTTCTTCCGAAATGGCAGAATTTTAACTTGCTGGTCCCATTGAGCTGTATCAATATTTCCTTCTCCTGTACCTTATGCGACATCTTAGATCCATTATCTTTTAACGAAATTTGTTGCTCGAGAAGAAGATCCTTTACGTAAACTTCCATTTTCATCCCTTAATTTTATAGATCTAGTGAACTCATCACTACCAGTAGCCAATTTTTTCTAAATTCTTGAACCAACAAGATTAGGTCCCTGTTTCTAGCGCATATGTAGTTGCGGGAAATCCCACACTACACCCCTCACTATATTTTGTAGATCTAAATCTTATTAATTATCTAAATTTCAAATATAAGTGCTAGAAATTTAAATAGACACATAAGATTTTACGTGGTTCGATCAATGTGATCTACATCCACGATTCTTCACTATGATTGTTGAGGTTACATAAGAATTACATTGAGAATCTCCATTAATGGATATTTTCTAGAGCTCTAGATCTAATTATTTGGGGAAGAAGATGATAAAGAAAATAAATCTCTCTCTAAAAATATCTCTCTCCTCCTAAAAGTGTCCTCCCCAAAATTATTCCTCCTCTTTCTCTCTCCCGCTGTCCTCTTTATATAGGTGTTTACATAATGGATGACAAACACATACAACTCATATTCCCCGCGAGCCCTTTAATGATTTCGTAGGCTCTTGCTACCTTCTCTCGAGACATTCTCTCGAGTCTTGCTACCTTCTCTCGAGACACTCTCTCGAGTCTTGCTACCTTCTCTCGAGACATTCTCTCGAGTCTTGCTACCTTCTCTCGAGACACTCTCGCGAGTCTTGCTACCTTCTCTCGAGACACTCTCGCGAGTTAAGAAAATAATTGAATCTCGCACGCTAAGAAAATATGTTGTGCGATATTTGAATCCTACACAAACAAATGGAACACTATATGCAGAATTTGGATGGATCACTCCAAGAGCTTCAAAGAGGTATTTCCACTTTAAGACAAGGCATTGAAGAGTACAAGGAGGAAATGAATAATTATGTTGAAAAAGGCGAACCTTTGGGGACTTTCGTTGATATTTGTGTAGTTAACTCAACTCTTGATCGTAATAATGATCATTCACCTATTCAAAAGGATGAGTTCGAGATTAGCAACACTAAATTCGGCGAGGACCAATCTTATGTTGACTATGATAGTGATGATGATTATTATGAAAATACATCGTTTGAACCAATTTATGGTGACATCCCGAGAGTGTACAATGGAGTCTTTTTGCGATCAAGGTGAAGTTGAAGAGGACTATGTCGACACTTGTGTAGATTACTCGAGCATTGATCTTAATAATGATCAAGAGCCTATTCAAAGGGTGGAGCTTGAGGATGATGCATTTTTCGAGTGTTCTAAAAAAGTTTCTTATAATAAAATTTGGATCCGCAAAAGAGTATGTGCCTTACAACAAAAAGGAGGAATATGTTGAGAATGAGACCGTTATGACCAATATTATGGAAGACCCAATTGAGCTTGCAAATGATTGTAATGATGATGTTTATGTCGACACTTTGGTTACGGCAGAAACAGACGAAGAATGGTTGCAAGGTTTGATAGAGGACCATGATATAAAAGAGGTGAGTGATTCACTTGAGTTTTTCAAGGATGAAGAGGATTCCGTGATAAAAGAGATTGTGCAAGGTTTGTCTAACCCGTTGCCTATTATTTCTTCTCCTTTACCTCTTGTTGGTTTGAATGTATGTGCTTCGAGAATATTGTTGAATGACTTTGTTTCTCGTTTTCCGCCATTAGAGAAACTTGATTCTCATACTATGCAGGTTATGGAACAAGAAACCGTGGATGTACCCGACTTCTATATTCTTTATACACTTCCAAGTGTGGACAAGAATAAGTGTGGGGAAGCTTTTATCGGTTCATAGCTTCACTTTTGCTTTATTGTACTAATATTTGTGTGAAGCTAGTGTTTGCAAAACAGGTTACATGGAAGGATCCCCAACTTTTCGATTGTTGGTATATGGACGATAACAAAAGAGTCGGGTGATTCACTTTAAACCAAAGCGCTATATGGGAGGCAACCCATAGGTTTTGTATCATAAACCCTTGTATTTATTTATTTTTATAGTTTTCATATCATATTTGCATCCCCATGTTTAATTTCATTGAGTCCGGAATCTATCTTAGAAGAGAATTAGGGCGAATACCTTTCGTCGAGAAAAAATTCAGACTGCACGTAGTTCATTCCAGAGACCATAACTGTCAGACCGTTTATCGAAACACTGTGCCCTTTTGACACTTTGTAGAAAACACGTAGATGAACAACTTTCAGTTTTTTGGTTAAATAGGTCTTAGATTTGAATTCCTGGGTCTAAAAGACAAGCAAACTATGCCTATGGTTCAAATAGCCAAGATCTTAAAGATACTCTTTTAATATCCAGATTGGATATATCACCCAACTATTATAAAGACATCAGACTAAAATACCCTCTCTTTTCTTAGATTCATTATATCCCGAGTCTTCTTCTCCACCACCAGCTACCGTAAATAGAAACTGATACCCACCTTCTCTCTAGAAAATCTCTAACCACTTTCTTATATCCCAAATCAATTAGATCATCATCATCCGTTTCGTTAGCCATAGTTTTTCCTCCACAAACTATAGTTACAGATTCAATTCCAAGTGATAATTGATTAATCGAGAAGAAGAACAACAACATTTGGTATCTCGGGACGGGAAGAGAGTATTCAAGGTAGGTCAAATCCCTGACCAAGAGGAGAATCAGATCTACAAGGATTAAAATTAAACAAGAAGATCAAAGAGGTAGATTTGGTAAAGGCTGTTTTGTTTTAGTGGTGAAGTAGGGGATTTGGTTATGTTTAATTGAACAAGAAGAACAAATAGAACGAAACGGTTAGTGGAAAGAAATGGAGACATGAAGATTAGAGAGAAAAATATGGAAGAAGGCTAGTGCGCTTGGTACAATTGAATATCTCACTGACGTTGGCCTTTTCCATCTCAAAGATGTAATTTTTAAGTGTTTCTTGCATTCAAACATTTTGTTCGTTGTATTAATTGATGCAATTCAGGTATTCCTTATCATTTGATTTGATTAGTCTTACTCCTTTAAGTGAAATGTACCACTAACTTATTGATTTTTTTCTAATCCAAGTATGAATAATTCAGTTAATACGTGGTTGAGTGTTTGATCCCTTGTTTTGGGTCTTATTTCAAATCCAATGGCATTACGGATAAGCAAATGTGTTAGATTTCTTAATTTTGATTAATCTACTTGTTTTGTGGATGTTTTGACGGAGAATGTGATGGATTTATGTTGAATAGTGTATACTATTTTTGCAGGTGATTTTTAGTATAAACCTAGAGTTTTCCACAAAATACACAAGATGCACCTAAATGCATAATGAATATTTTGATAGGAAATATGTTTTGGCTAGGTTGCACCTTGAGTGCATAATGTATCTTTTTTTTGAAATTTTTGTAGTTTCTCTTGTTTTTCATTTTTAATATCTATTTAAGTGGATGTTTTGATGGCGAGTATGATGGTAATGGTGGTGGAATTATTGCTCGAGATCAAGAACTAGTAATTGTTTTGATACGCATGAACTAGTAATTTTATTTATGATAAATACGGATTTATCCTAAAGTACACAAGATGCACCTGAGTGCATAGTGTATAATTCTGACGGGAAATAGGTTTTAGCTGGTTGCACTCGAGTGCATAATATAATTTTTTTTTTTGATTCTTATAGGAAAAATGTTTTGGCCAGGTTGCACCTGGGTGCATAATGTATATTCTTATAAAAAATAATTTTTGGCAGAGTTGCACCTGGGTGCATAATACATATTTTTACCAAAAATACATTTTGATCAGGTTGCACCTGGCTGCATAATATATACTCGACCTGGTTTATTTTTTTTAATTTTTTTTTTGAATTTCATATCAACAATGGATCTTGTTTTGTAAAGATTTTCGAGCCCTTTCCAAAACTATAAATTGTATCAAAATCCGACTTATATGTCGAAAGTTAAGTCCATTATTAAGTTTTTATGGTTAAATAAAAATAAATAGGAGAGAGAAAAGGATAAGAAAAAATAATAAAGTTTAAAGCAAGGGTATATATGGCTAATATTTCATATGTCTTTTTCACTCGAGGACTATATTTTTTACAAGTCCACTACTCCCATACTTTATGGGTTTTGGTCATATGACCCATTTTCCTAACAACTTTTGTGAAATGGAGTTTTCCAAATTCCTTACCAATTTGTACAGTTTTTGCGTTTTATCTCATTCAGCATACGTCGAATTCAGATTTTTGTTTTCACATTGAGGACAATGTGAAGTTTAAGTGTGGGGGAGTCTTTTGCATATAGAGTTTTTAGGCCTTTTTGAGTCAAAATTTTCAACTTTTTTGTAAATAGTGAATAAAAACTTCAACTTGTAGTTATTTAGAGTCACATAGTATACATGTCGCTAAGATTACATCGAGAATCTCACAATAGTGACTGAACTTAGAGATGACAGAGAACATGATCGGGTTTCTTAATTGTATGAGAGTTAAAGTTGGATTTAACCATGCCACACAAATAAGGTGCGAGATCAATTCGGTATTAGAACAAATGATCCCCTATAGTGGAGACTACCCATGTTACATAATGTGAGGCACCAAACTGTCTAAATTTGTGTTTTTGAGTGCGTGTCACCGTACGTAAATTCGGGCAGAATGGTGAGTTTGTCCAACTTCCCACCATAGAAGCACTATTTTGATCTCTTGAGTGCTATTTTTATCAACCATGTTGGTGACATCGAATTGCTAACTTACATACCACTTGTGATCTTGTTCGCAGTTAGCACCATCCACCTTATCTCTCTCTACACCAACAGTCCATAGAAACACCATCATCACCAACAAGAGGAGCATCACAAAATTTGAAGGAAAGTTGAAAACGTTTGAGGTTTACAAGCAACAATAAAAAAAAAAAGTGGAAATATCAAGATGAGAGTTCGAAAAAGTTTATGATATCAAGACATACAAGTTGTGAAGAATCAAGGTAAAGTACTTACACCATGGCCTTTTGTACTTACGTTTTTATTTTATTTGTATTTTACTTTCTCTTGTCTTAAAAAAATAGAAAAAAAAAAAAAAAAAAAAAGACAAGAAAATTTTTAGGTTTGTTATTTTGTTTTATTTTTATTTTGTATTTGTTTTTATTTCTTATTTCAAAAAAATAATAAAAAAAATAAGTAAATAGAAAAGAAGAAAAAAAAAATATTTTGGTTTTGTATAGTTTGTTTTTAGTTTCAATAAAGCCTATGGAAAGAAGGAATATCTATAATGAAGTTTCAGCGACAAGGAATTAGGGAAAGAATCATATTGTGTGAGATTCTACGAAGTTCAAGAGTTATCATCAAGAGTTGAAGACCGAAGACGAAGATGAAGACACCGATAGAAGACCGAAGACGTTTCTATGGATCTTTGTGAGAGTGGTGCTAGTTGCACGCCCGGCGGATAACGAGGTAAGTAAGCATATTCCCACCTTCGTTAAATGGTTGATTTCCTTTCTTAGAGATCGTCGAGAAAAATGGGTTTTCAAAAATTATAAAAGATGTGGGTTTTCAAAATATTTCGGAGGTTTTGTCTTCCTACCATTCAACGTGTCGCGGATTCTCTCTTCATTCCAACACGGACACATGTGTGACCCATAAAAAAGTGTTTATTATTGAGGCAATATCATAAACCCTTTCTTGTGAGCGAGTCGAGACTTTTGATCACTCCGAACCCAATTTTAGTCGAGAAGGGATGGTTACTTCTCTCTCAACTTTTAAGAATGAGATTGTGTTCATTTATGTGTCTAACTTCTTATGACTAGTGTGCAGAATCTCTATGTCTTCTTAGCGCTTGGATGCTATCATTACGGAGAACTAGTAAGTTGGAAATAGGTTTTGTGGGTATATCTCCTAGTAAACCCTCACGAGACTATAACTCGTCCACTAGGGACACCTATAGGGGTTTAAAGGCTTGTTATTTATGCTAAAAGTGACCGTAGCCTCGACGACACGGAGTTGTATGTATTTTATTGTTTTGTTTGATTTGCTCGAGGACTAGCAAAGTCTAAGTGTGGGGAATCGATAGGTGTAAGAATACAATTTATTTACTATCTAGTAGTTACGCTTTCTTGGCTATTTTTACGGTGGATTATGTACTTTACGTGTGTTTTTGAGTCATTAGGTACTCCGAGTCGCAAGGAGGAAAAGAAGCGGAAATCACCCAAATTGAGCCAAATGGCGAAATTGTCATTTCAGGGCGAACACTATGGAGCCTAGTTAAGGTTAAGGGGGTAACTCTCTTTTGGAGGCATGATTAAAGCGGCAGTGTGTAGTTAAGGGGTTGCCACTCGGGGTATCCTTATCATTTATCGAGAGGTGTAATTATCATTGGGTGTAATTATCCGTCCACCCCAAATTGAGAAATATCTCTTCTCAATCATTTGCAAACCTAAAACCAAAAATTGAGAAAAAGAACGGACGGTGGATGCGCTATTTGTTAATTCAGATCGACCAATTGAAGCGGCCATGGTGGATTCGGATCCGAGACGAGGTTGTTGCTCGAGATTAATTTCTTTGTGATAGAAGGAATTAGGTCGATAATCGAAGAATTGAAGAATATAGCTCAACGGGTTGAGAAGATGTGATGATGTGCTGTTCAGATAAATCAGTTGAGGAATTCGGTGTTGTGTTGCTCGGGAATTAGGGTTTGATTAAGAAGTCTGAAATTCAGAGAGAGAAGTGGCTGTGGATTTTCATGGAGATGTTGAGAAGTTGATTAAATGGGTCGGAGAACTTGATGATGAATTACGAGTGGGTCTAGGTCAAATTATTTGTTGATTGATGATAAAGATGAAGTGGAAATCCGGGGGTTTTTTGGTTGAATTTGGATTTAATTCGAGTTGAGAAGAAATTGAAGTTGAAATGGATTATTTAGGGTTTCGAGATGAATGATGCCATGAATTATTTGAGTTGAGATGGGAAATCATTGAAGGCTGTTATGCAATTGGTGTTGAATGAGCGAGGATGGGTTCTTGAGTTGGTAGGTGGTTTGCGGGGAAGGTGCCATAGAGAGGCTTGTGGAGTTATTGGTGGTGGTTTGTTGCTTGAGGAGGTGATGAACATTTGAACTGGAATTTGAACTGTGTGTAACTTGCGGGGTTGGAGTATGGTGGTGGTCTTTGGGAGAGTTACGGAGCTGTAAGAAGGGTTGGAGGAGTGCGTGGGGCCTTGTTTGGAATAGGTGGGAGTGTTGGTTCCGTTGAGTCGCCGGTTGTGTAGAAGCTAATGGAGAGTAATGGCGGGGTTCGGAGGATTGCGGATGGTGATTTGTATGGTTGAGGTGAATCTGATTGGTTCAAGTTCAGTGCAATGAGTTGCTTCAAGGGTTCGAACTAAGTGAGAATTGGAAGGATGGAGGATGAGAAATTGGGTTTTGGCTCGGAGTCAAGTCAAAAATGGAGAGGCAATTTTGGATGCGGATGCGAGATGCAAAGGTGAGATTGGGAGCCATGGCAGGGATGGTTTCGCAATGGGTTTTAGTGGTTGTGAAGGTCGGGTGGAAGAGAATGGAATCGAGGGTTCAGGCGGGTGCTTGTGAGCGTATACGAAGGATCCTCAAGCTATTGTTGAGATGAAATCAATATGAGCCGAAGTGGAGTGTGCTTGGAAACGGTGATGCAATAGCCCGTGCGAGAACAACGAAGTGGCACCGAGTTCGATAAAGTTCTTGTCGGTCTTGTTGTTGCGGTGAAGGCATGGAGCCGGAATTGCGTGAGAGATGTGACGGAAAATCATGGGAATTGCGGTTGTTTTACGGTCTTACAAATGTTGCGGTGAAGATTGTAAGGCGAGACTGTACTATGCATTAACGAGCTTGAATAAGAAATAAGCGTGATTGAGTTGAGCAGGTTGTTGTGGTGTTTGATGACTCGAGATGATTCGGACAAGGAAGATGAAGCGGAGGTTTGTCTTTGTTAAGAGATAGAGAAGAAGTCTGCTGAGAATGATTGGTGGTCTGGTATTTGGTGCAATGGAATTGGCGGCGGAGACATGGCGGGTTGAACGAATGGAATGAATGGATTAGCCTTTGCGGGAAGTTGAACTGAAGTTTGATGCTACTATGGGTCGCCCAAGATGGCTAGCCAAGGAGCGAGTGAAGCACAATGATTGTCTTTGAACAATTTATATGTGCAATGGCTCGAGCACAGCAATTCAGCTGTCGGCCCGGAGAACAGTGACTCACATCCGAGTCGTGACCTGACTCATACCACGACTCTTCCTAACTAGGTTTGACTCAGTCCGACCGAGTTGAACCGAGCGGCCACGTTGACCCGGCCCAGTTGACTCGTTGGCCGTGACCGGCGGACTTTGTCCGTCACCCGAACTACTTTCCAGACTATTCGGCCCATTTCCTACCACAATCCCAGTTTCAACGACGTATTTTTGGACATATTTTCTACATGGGTTTTTCTCACACATGGGCTTGGTGGACCACTTGAGATGGGTTTTGAGAAGACCTAATATTGGAAGGAGTATCCTTTATGGAAATAAACACATATATAAAGCGACTTTTACCTAGTGAGGGGATCTTGTTTATTATTCTTTTGCCTCTACTTTGTTTTCTAGGGTTTCACATGATAGGTTTTCTCTTCCTTCTTGTTATGAATTCCATGAATATGAACTAAGTTTTTATTATTGGTTGAAGATGTAGTTGGATTTTGCAACCAAGTTATGATTTTTATGAATTAGTTTTCTCTCAATATTATCGTTTGATTTCTACGGGTTATAATAATTGCATGATTGAAGTATTGCAATATGATTGAATGTTTGTTTAGTCGAGTCTAGAATTGATTGAACTCATCCATATCTATAGCTATTTTAGGGTTTCATCGGCGATAACCTTGAATACGAGTAGCATGATATGATTCTAGGTTGTAGTGATACATCCTTGTAATCATATGTAGAAATGACCTTTGTCTAGAATTGTTTGCGCAATGTATTACAATTGCATTGATTAGCCTATTTACGAAACCTAATGCTCTAGAATTGAACTTGATTAGCGCAAGGCGTTAGGTTATTCTTTAGGTAGATTTCACATCGCGATTTAATGTGTGTGTTGATAACTTTGGAAATTACTTTAGTATTCTTGCAATAAGGTATTCTATGGCTTTTGATGATAGCGAGATTAAATACTTCTATTCATATATTCATAAACTTGTTTACAATTGAAGATGAAACCTTTATCCAATATTTTCACATCCTTGATTTGCGTGTTTACTTTTATTTGTTTTGCTTTTATTTATTTTCGTTTATAAAAATCGAAAATCCTCGGTGTTTTATATAGGAGACCATAACATATTGACAACCAAGACACTCTCTGTAGAAACGATCCTTTCTTTTGCCCTTGCTATATTTATATTTTGAGTAGTAAGAAAGTGTAATTTATTTTTGACGCTCACGACCGCGATCAACAATACTTGCAGATCCACCTTCATTCAATCCTCTACAACCACCAACAACACCACCTTCGATGTATCATCACTAAATGATGATACATCTTCATCGTCGAAATCAATGTTGTGTTGAAACGCAATAACGGTTTATGATGAAACCAAAATTGGTTTCATCAAATTCTTACAGTTTTGGCAGGTGAAAATAGTAAACTTATGATGAAACCAAATTTGGTTTCATCATTATCTTATTTTCTATCCCATTAAACCAAAGATTTTAACGATGAAATTAACTTTAACATGAAACCAAATTTTGGTTTCACCTAATTTTTGCCTAGTTTATTCGGCCACTTGGAAGTCGTGCGTGTTTGGTTTCAATCATTGAAGTTAATGTTGGTGAAATGACAATATGTGGAAAAATGATGAAACCTAAGTTTTGATGGTGAGACACGGGTGGATTGTTTATTGTTGAAACTAGTCTTAGTTGAGAGGTATCGTCATATTTTTCATTTTTATTTGAATATTGATCTCTATGAAAACCAATTTTTGATGGTGAGACACAAGTGAATTGTTTATTGTTGAAACTAGTCTTAGTTGAGGAGGTAATGGTAGTGGTGGTTGTGTTGATGATGGTTGTGGCGGTGATGGGGACTGTGCAGTTGACGGTGGTGGTAGGTTTCATTTTTTCATAAAAGAAAGGAGAAAGAAGAACGAATAAACCTACCACCACCGGCCAACCGCAAAGTCCCATCACCGCCACAACCATCATCAACACAACCACCACTACCTCTACCTCCCAACTAAGTTTTCAACAATAAACAATTCACTTGTGTCTCACCATCAAAAATTGGTTTTCATAGAGATCAATATTCAACAAAATGAAAAAAATATGATGATACCTCCTCAACTAAGACTAGTTTCAACAATAAACAATCCACCCGTGTCTCACCATCAAAACTTAGGTTTCATCATTTTTCCACATATTGTCATTTCACCAACACAACTTCAATGATGAAACTAAACACGGCATTTCCAAGTCAAATAATAAACTAGGCAAAATTAGGTGAAACAAAATTTGGTTTTCATGATAAATCCTAATTCTCACGTTAAAATCTTTGGCTCATGACTCTAAGAAAATAGATAAGATAATGATGAAACCAAATTTGGTTTCATCATAAGTTTAATATTTTCTGCCAAAATCAGAGAATTTGATGAAACCAATTTTGGTTTCATCATAAATCTCGATCATTTCCCAACACAACATTGATTCGGGACGATGAAGATCTAATCATCATTTGCCGGGTGATGATACATCGTAAGGTGGTGTTGTTGGTGGTCAGAGAGGATTGAATGAAGGTGGATCTCTGCAAGTATTGTGTTGAATGTAGAGGATAAAGGAGAAGGGGGAGGTGTTGTTGGTGGCGAATTTGAAGGTATTAATGGTTTTAGATGATAGAAGGAGGAGGAGGTGAAGTAGTGATGATGATGTTAATGGAGGAGGCAGATGTTGGTGGTGGCGGATCTGGACATAACGCCTGGGTTTGGTGGTGAAGCTACCGGGTGATAAATATGAACAAAAAATAGAAGAAAAAGAGAAGGAGGTGTTCGTGGATGAGATAGAGGTGGTGTTGGTGACCGGATCCTCGACATAATCTAACGTTGGTGGTGGTGGAGGAGCTACGGTGGTGATAGATCTCAACAAAAATAAAAGAAAAGATACGGAGGTGTTAAGGAGAAGACCCAGGTGTTCGTGAAGAGAGACGTAAGTGTCTTCTTGGTGGTGACGGAGGAGTTCTTGCGGTGTTTGTGGGAATTTTTGTTTGGTGGTGATGGTGGTGGGAGAAGGAGATGGAGATGGAAGAAAGAAAAAGAAAAAATGAGAAAAAGAAGAAGAAGAAGAAGAAGAAGAAGAAAAAGGTAAAAGGGTATGTTTGGGTTTTTTTAAGTAACAAACAAAATTTACTCATTATTATTTGACACAGGGTTTTTGCCACTTTTAATCAAATGGTTTTTGTTTATTAAAAATAATACTGTTCCGGATTTTGTACTACAAGTTTAACCCTTTTGCTGTTTGTATTTAGTTTTGTTTGGCCAGGCTATTTATAGCTTCAAAGCCTTGGTAAACAAGCAAATCTATTTAAAGAATCCTACTCAAACTAGGAAACTAAGCTAGTTTTAATTAAGAGAACTAAAACAAACTAAATAAGGAA
>JAJJWW010001741.1:0-71064 GCA_023531295.1 Papaver armeniacum | reverse complement strand
TCAAAATCTTTTCTAACCAATAGAATACAGTTGTAGGATCATACGTGTACTGTGTAATTGAAAATATTCCCAAACTGCACGTACCTTCCTTTGTCTTCAACCCAAAACTTCCCGGTAAGAAAAACCGATAATATTCTCACCTTCTTGTCGAGATTTAATCCCTTTTAGAGCTCCCAGAACACGTCATTGAACACCTTGTATATGGTAAGAACATTATCCTGTACCAAATCCCTTGAAAATCTCCCAAACTTCCCAAACTCAAACCAACAGAGACCCGTGGATATTTCTTCCCATGTTTGCTCTAATTTGACGTTCTAGCCCAAGTTAACCAGTTCTGATGGACATACCAGTCCCGTTTAGCTCCAAAGGGTCCAATTCAATAAAATCTGGCGATCGAATCTCCTCATAACTCGCTGAAAATCGAACCCTAAATTTGCCTGCAACTGGTTTATTTTCCCGCCATTATCCGTGAACTCTAATTCTTCTTCTGCCGATTATCTAGCCAATTCTGGTCAAAACAAAGACCATTACCATCCCTGTTAAGCTCAAGGGAGCAAACCCACAAAGTTTCAGCGTTTTAGTCTCAGCAGAACACCTTCAAATCTTCAACCCTAATTCTGTTATATAAAAACCAAATTTTCCCGCCAAAATTTTAAATTCAAAAGGTTGAAGATGACTACCCATTATCCAACAGTGGTGTCCCTTTACCAATTTGGGCTACGTTTAGCAATTCTTGGGGTTGCGAATAGCAATTTATGGGGTACAAAGATAACTTTTGGGATGTATATAGTGAAAAACTCCTGGGTGACTTTATCAACTCTTCCGGGACATTTCTGGGGGTGCCTTTAACACTTTTCTGTGTGCTTTTAGTAGTTTCTCGAGTAGCTATCTCTTACCTCTCATATTCACTTCTTTTATTCAATTTTTATACATCACTAAGGTTGTCATGCTTTTCAGAAATAACTCGCATCACTAAAGCCGACATGCCTTTCAGATAGAAAAGAAGTAAATAATGAGAAATAAGTCGCCTCCAACAGCAGTTGCACATGAAATGACACTTAGCCCCCTTTTAAGCGACGTTTCTTCTTCTTTTGCTCCAAAGTACCTAAAACTCAAAATTAAACATAAAAATACATAATTTACAAGAAAACTTAGCAAAGAAAGCATAAACAATAGATAAATATCAAGGTGTTTTAGACACCTATCATAAGCCAGTTGTGTTTCCACAATAAACAAAATGGGTTTTAATGATAAGCCAACTGGGCTTCCAGAATAAGCCAGTTAGGGATGCACATGGGACGGTACAATCCGGGTTTCTTATGAACCCGGTACCTGTACCTGGAGTTGACCGGGTCTTCATTTTGAGGACCGATACCTGTACCTGTACCTGGACTTGTACTTGTACCTGTAACACCGGTCCGGTTCCAGTCCGGTACCGGGTTTTTCCCTATAAAATCCATCTGAATCTGAGAAAATACACCCATTCATTCATATACGATTTACATCAAAACCACATCAATCAGACTATAACACCATACAACAATTACCACAATTACTAAGGATTTCAAGCCAATATCAAATAAAACAGACGACCAATTCAAACAAAAATAAAATAAATAAGCAATATGATTACATCAACGATATCAAACGCATAACTAGTTAACTACTGGCTTACATCCAAGACATACACCAAAGAAACTATATTTATCCTCAATCGAAAAACCACAATCCTTAATTTCTCCATTGTTGTTCATTTCAAATCTGCAAACAGATCCATCTATTTCCCATTCTCTAGCCTAGATTTGAACAGCATCAACATCTTGTACTTTTCCTTTATCCCTGGTTTGCTCTTCAATTTGAATTTTCAATCAACCATCTCCATCACTGAAGCATAATTAACCTGACTACCACCAACAATTCTAACACCACAGAATACTCCATTCCAGCTTCCCTGCAACAACAAGTTCATCTCCTTCTTAATTTTCTTTTGCCGTGATAGAAAAAGTTATCCAACAACAACCCATCACATCAATACACCACATAAACCCTAACTCCTCTTCCATGAGTTCATCTTTTACATTCAAAAATTATCCCAAAGAAGAAGAAGTAACTGATTTCTCATTAGTTAGTTGGTGAAGCAGGAGGTGGTGGTGGTGAAGAAGTGAACGATGGATCGAATGGTGCCGCTGTTATTTAGACTTGAGAGAAAGGAAGGAGTGATAGATGGGTTATTGGGGTTTTGGTACTTACATTTTGTCCAGTGTTAGTATTTGGTCTAACATTTGTCCAATTTAGGATTTGGTACATGGACTTCACGTTGACCGTAGCTGACTGTCATTGACCCAAATATAATTAATTTTATAAAATAAATAAAACTGAAATTACAATTGAGCCTTAAATGGGCCTTAGATCCAACGGGTTTATTGAAATTAATAATCCTATGGTCACGGTGAAATATCCCTCGACCTAACTTTACTCTTCATCTACCGCCTGCACAAATATACACAATCAAACAAGTAGATTCAAAATTCATCCATTACACGATGAACCACCAAACAACATTGTGGTATAAACCCATTTCCAAAATTTTCATGTTCGACAAAGAGAGTGAAGCAGATTTACTTTTTCTTTCTTCTCTGTTGCTCAGTATCAAAAACCACTGCCCAAATCCCTTGCTAACTCGATCTTCCCAGTCACGAATCATCACCCTAGGTACACATCACGCTTATAATCAGCCATAAGAACCATAAGCAGCAACAAGCTTAATTAAACAAGGACAATCCTACGTACCTTTTTTTCCTCCAAATCTTATCGCTATTTTCTTGCTTCTCTGGCATTCTTAAATCTTTTGTAATCCTTCGCATACATCACGAAACTCAGAAAAGAAAACAGCAGCAACTCTAGGCCAAGAAATGGTGGTTTAGGAATTTTGTCAAACACCTTTTGCGCAAAATTTAGTGTTGATCGGATATTAATTTGATTTATTCTCCTAACCCTTGTTTCCTCTCTTTCCCTGCAATTAATCACACATTCAAGACAAACCCATATCTCTTACACCATCCATCCATCATAATTTTCATGATTCAGTCCCATTTATCACCAACCAAAAAACAAATTCTTCTCTTCTTCACATCGTCACTCACTTGATTCATTTCCTCACTTTTAATTTGAGTTTCAATTGCAACCCAAACCTTTTCCATCGTAAACATTCATGCCATAGTTCTCATTATTTCCCGTGTTTAACTCTCAACAAACAACACAGATCTCCTCCCAATTTGTTCTTGTCTAGAGCATCTGAAGAAGCTCATCGGAGACGACCCATCAGAACCCATGGCACCGGTTAGGAAGAAGAAGATTTTTGTTCTTTTTAGGCAGGGAAGGAAGAGTAAGATAAAATAGGGAGAAAAGATTTTAGAACTAATATATAATGAAATATTTTCTGATAAAAAAGAAGGAATATTTATGACCATCCACGTGTAGTTAAGATCAATGGCTTAGATAAAATAATTAAAAAATAATGATTTTATTAAATTAAAATTAGACTTAACCTGGTCAACGTAGGTCAACGTGAAGTCCAGGTACCAAATCTAAGTTGGACAAATGTTAGACCAAACACTAATGTTGGACAAAATGTAAGTACCAAAAACCAAATAACCCGTGATAGATACTAGATGGAGTGATAGAATATACCCTAGGAGGGACGGCTAGGATGTAATATCTTAAAACATATCAACGACTATAATTGACCGGGACATATGGACCTGCAGACAGCCGCACTCCCCTCGGAACCAATACACTGCATTCTACCAACTCCGAGTATCTACTTTAAGAACTGGTACATGTACTGGCAACTCCAGGTCCGGTACGGTACAAGTCCGGGTTTTTTGGTTCCTGACCGGTACAAGTAAAATGGACCGGGTCTTGTGCAGCTCTAAAGCCAGTTATGTTTCCACAATAAACAAATGAGCTTCAACAATAAGCCAACTGATCTTCCAAAATAAGCCAGTTATGTTTCCATAATAAACAAAATGGGCTTTAATGATAAGCCAACTGGGCTTCCAGAATAAGCCAGTTGTGTTTCCACAATAAACAAATGAGCTTCAACAATAAGCCAACTGGGCTTCGAAAATAAGCCAGTTATGTTTCCAAAATAAACAAAATGGGCTTCAATAATAAGCCAACTGGGCTTCAATAAAAAGCCAACTGGGCTTCCAAAAATAATCCAGTTGTGTTTCCCCAATAAACAAATGAGCTTCAACAATAAGCCAACCGGTCTTCCAAAAATAATCCAGTTGTGTTTCCACAATAAACAAATGAGCTTCAACGATAAGCCACCTGGGCTTCCAGAATAAGCCAGTTGTGTTTCCACAATAAACGAAATTCGCTTCAATAATAAGCTAACTGGGCTTCCAAAATAAGCCAGTTGTGTTTCCATAATAAACTAAATGGGCTTTAATGATAAGCCAACTGGGCTTCCAGAATAAGCCAGTTGTGTTTCCACAATAAACAAATGAGCTTCAACAATAAGCCAACTGGGCTTCCAAAAATAATCCAGTTGTGTTTCCACAATAAACAAATGAGCTTCAAAAATAAGCCACCTGGGTTTCCAGAATAAGCCAGTTGTGTTTCCACAATAACAAAATTCGCTTCAATAATAAGCCAACTGGGCTTCTAAAATAAGCCAGTTGTGTTTCCACAATAAACAAAATGGCTTTAATGATAAGCCAACTAGGGTTCCAGGATAAGCCAGTTGTGTTTCCACAATAAACAAATGAGCTTCAACAATAAGCCAACTGGGCTTCCAAAATAAGCAAGTTATGTTACCATAATAAAGAAAATGGGGTTCAATAATAAGCCAACTGGGCTTCCAAAAATAAGCCAGTTGTGTTTCCACAATAAACAAAATGGGATTCCAAAAATAAGCCAGTTGTGTTTCCACAATAAACAAAATGAGCTTCAATAGTAAGCCAACTGGGCTTCCAAAATAAGCCAGTTATGTTCCATAATAAACAAAATGTGCTTCAATAATAAGCCAAGTGGGTTTTCATAATAAACCAAATTGAGCTTCTATGTTAAGCAAAACAATTTCTTTAATAATCTAGATCGGAGTTCTATAATAAGCTATTGGTTTCTTTAATAACCAACTGAGTTTCTTTAGTAAACCACGGGTTTCTACCATAAACCAAACAGGCTCCCGAAATGAGCCCATTGGATAACTTGTGTGGCATGCACTGTAACATTTTAATGGGCTACAAACATCGCCCCCTCTTCATTTTATTATGTATATGACGACCCTTAAAGTCGTTATTGTCTTTGAAGGGTCGTTAAGCTAGAGTCGTTATTGGAAAGAAAAAAACAATTAGTCAAGGGTAAAATAGTATTTTCACAACGAGTTAAACATGCCCCTGAAAATTTGGGGTGAAAATAAAATGTCAAGGCCCCCAATTAGTTTCTTTGGCTCCAATCAAACGAGGTAATAAAAGTGGTGCTTCTATCATACTTTCACAACTTGCGATTACCACTTCTTCTTTGCTCCATTAATGAATCCTGAAATCCATTTGATAGCTCTAATACTTTGTCTCCTTTTTGTAGATCCTGGCTCTGCCTCCAAGTTGACCTTCTGAAGTTTATTTTTCTTTATTGGTGTGTATGTTCCTTCTTTTCAAGGACTTTTAATAGTTTATTTTTTTTTTATTTTCTTGTTTTTCTCTTTAATAGAAATCTTTCACAAGTACTTGTTTGATAAGTACACATGTAAGATGTGTTCTCGATTCTTAGCAAAACTAAGGCATGTATATGTACTATAAACTAAATTTATAACATAGCAGAATCACTTAGGGTATACCTGACATAGAAATTTGATTGTTTCAAATATACTTCCGCTACCCATTTGATGACTGCAACTAATAGATATTTGACGCCCCTGGGTGCATCAAGATATTGATCAACAATATGGCAATATCTGAATTGTCACGGTGTCATGACTTGATATTACGTTTGCCAGCATCCTTAAACGTCCTTGTAATAAAATCCTACGTGCCAAGCTCCGTACCCCAGAATGATTTCCATGGCACCCTTGATGTGCCTTACCGACCAATTGCTTATTAGCTTTGAAGTCACTAAATGTAGGTATAGTTCCACTACAATTGGTCAGAAATTGGTAACCAGAGGAGGTCGTGGGAACACATAAATCACGAAGGCATCCATATGTTCACAAGAAATGTTCGCATCCATTCATACAGTCGTAAAGGAGAATGAATCTTAAGTAAGCTATGTTGAAACGATGACACCTTGACTCAGAGCCTTCGGTCTCGTCCTTGTCTAGTCATAGAGAAGTATTCTAGTGATGCATATGATCGAGATGTGTAAAGTATCAATCGTGAAATAATAAGAACAGAAAGTAAAGTGCTTAATATAAATGAGACAATGATTTACGTGGTTGGAACTAAGCCCTACATCCACGGGGGTAGTTGCTTTACTATGTATTTGAGGGGATACAATGATAGTCCGAAGACTTTGGAGTGAATAACGAAGATAAAAGGGGGGAGGAAGATTACACATCTACTTACTCTTACAATTTCTCTCTCTTCTATTCACTCTTTAACCCTGAATTGGTCGACCCCTTCTCTCTCAGTGGAGAGGGGTATTCATAGGGATAATACATGGGTCCACTATTAAAGACAGTTACAACCTTATCTCCTCGATCTTGGCGCTGATCCCGCTGACATCTTCGTCTTCGGCCGAAGGCTCCAACGGTCATGTTGGGTTTACGAAGAATCACCTCCTTCTATTCCACATATTTGTTGACACGTACCCTATGTCTAGGGTATTTAATGCGGGTGGTTGGGGCGGTCTGCACGCGTCAGACAGATGTCTGGTGCCCCTGTCACATCTTCGTCATCGCGGCTAACCCCCACCGTTGATCTTGGATCTACCTCGAGATGGACTAAATCACGTCCTTGGGTGCTCTCTAGTACTTCGGGATGATTCGTTCTTTCAGTGCTCCTCGGTTCTTAGTCGTTGGATCAGCATGTTGATGGACATATGTAGATGACAGATGCCCCTTGGGTGTTGGGACGCGGCATCGTATCTTGATGTCCCAAGATTGTGTGTCTTCCACGTGTACATCTTTCAACATGTGGCAGAAGATGGGTTATGTGTATACAATTTTCCCCTTTTCTCTAAGTTTGAAGTTGGTCAAAGCTTGGAGAAAAACCGTCTTCATACCCATCTCTCTTCATTAACTTCCCCTTATTCTTAGCGCACGTTTCCCACTATGGGCATTAACTTCACCTTGATTTGTGGGACGGTTTTATCTCGTTATAAACATGAGAGAAGTTGCAAAATAAATTTTATTCTCTTTCATTTTCTGTCAGTTCACAGCTCTCCCTTCTCTCTTCTAGTTCTTTTTCTTTGTTTTTAGCTGTTAACTGCTGCTGCTCCTGATTTGTTCTGTTGCGATTTCGATTGACTCTGACGAGATTTTTTGAGTTAAGCTGTTGTCCCTGTTTTTCAACAGTCTCGATCACATCCAACTCTGATTATTCGAAGCGTCTTTTATCCAGGTATGGTGTGCATCATCCTGTTCTGGATTTTAGTTGATATTCGTTTTTCCGCTGCTGTGCTTAGGTTTTTGCGATGAAGAACAAAATATACGAAAGTATATATACTTTCCCATGTTCTTTATCGCAAAACCCAGGATTTTTCTGCTAGTCGACGAAGCTTATTTTTGACAGTTATGATCGAATTAGGGTTTATTATTAGTCTATTCGTCTTTGTGCCTTCGATGATATCTCTAATGAACTGTGAAAGTTGGAATAATCTCGATTTTGATCGTTTGCCTTATTTGATCTTCGTAATATTTTTCTTGCCCCTCGTAGGTATGTCTGATCGTCCTCGGGTCCCATACCAAACTTCGTCACCGAACCCCTACAGATCTCCTTCAAGTTGAAGTCCTGATATATCTCCGCCGAAGGGTGGTCCATCTAGATCTTCCCAACCAGATCCTCGAGCACAGAGAGTTTCGTCACCATCGGGTCCACAGGTCTCTATTACGAAGAAGGGGGATCCATCGAAGGGGTCTCGGTATGCGGTTAACCGTCTTGTGACCAATCCCTCCTCCCAACGCGTTGATCCAAGAAATGTGCAGCAGCCCTCTCCTCATCTTGCCGAACAGATGAATATTCAACCTGTTCGATCCATTCCTCCTTCAACCACGATGCCTCCTTCGGGGTCTAGAGCTTCGCAATCTACTGCTGCGATGAAAGAATCTTCTGCTAAAGCTGTTGCGCCCCCGGTGGACCCTTCGAAGAATCCAGCGGTCAAGAGGAAAGGTTTTGATATGAGTCCTCCAAAGTCAAAGAAACCTTTGTTGAGTCAACCCGCTAGTTCTGATGTTATACGAAGCATTTCGGTAGCCAAGAAAAAGGTTACTTTCAAGCATGTTAATCTCGAAGCCTTCAAGGTGAAACATGGCCTCGAGTTCTTCGATGTTAAGTTCTATGCACCTGACGATGACCTTACCTACGATATGATCGTGAACTATAAGTACAATGACTTTCATTTGCTGACTAATGTGGGGGCTTTTGAAGTGGGTTTGATGTTGACCTTGTATAAGTCGGGGGATTCCTTTTATTATGATGTCCTGGCCGATCGCGAAGGTTCCACTCATAATACTCATTGTCGCTCAGTGGTGCAGCTAAGTGGGAATTATCTTCGGACTATGAAGGAGTGTTATCTTCGAAGCAAGAGTGAGACGATGATGACCTGCTATACTCCTAATCCTGCTGAGAGAGATTTCTATACTCCAGCAAATTTTAACGTTTCTTTTAGAGACTATGTCAAGAGTAGAAATCGCAAGCCATGGAGTGTAGGTCTTCGTACGATTTCTGCTTCTCATGGTAAGGTTCATCTTTTAAGTGAAATGAGTGATTCGAAACTTCGCTATGTCCCTGGTACCGAGGGGTCTTCTCAACAGAAGCTTTTTCCCAATCGTGAAAGACTTAAGCGTATTCATGACTATGAATGGCATGCCACAATCATCGAAGTTTTTGGTCCTTGGGCTTATGGCTGGGTACACAGGCAGCACGGATGGTGCCTCGTTCTTGGTGATCGACCTCGTGGCGGCGTTCCGCTACCGCTATGGTGACTTCTGCCCCTGGTGGTTGAATTTTGACGGTATGAACTTTGAGTATGCCATTGACGCTGCTGACGAAGATGAAAGTTCTGATGTTATCCTTCCTTCGAAGGGTAATGCCGCTGCCAAGGTATGGTCCCCTATATTGCCCCCTTTCTTCTTAGTTTAAGGTAAGAATAGTCGTAGTACTGATATATCGAGTGTTATCTCCTTAGGCAAAGAAGTAAAAGAAGATTGGCCCGGTTCAGTCTTCCACTGCCCTTGCGGAGGAGGCAGACATGCAAGATGAGGTTACCAGCACTGTGAACGATAAGGGTATCGAGGACGAAGAAGAGGTTACCGATGATGAAAAACAAATAGAGACCTCTCCTCATAATCGTAGGGATGATGAAGATACCTATGATGGCGCCAACGAGGAGGGGTTGCCCCTGGTGGTGATGACACTGGTGGAGAGAAAGTCATGTTTGACATTCCGATGAACGATCCTCCCATTGGATTGGTACAAGATCATGGGAATGAGGATGCCGGGCTTCAGTCGACAAACTTTGCTCAAGAATTTTCTTTTGGTAAAATTCATTCCGTTGGTGGTCCGATGGATATTGATGCTGCCATGGGGTTAGCTGAGGAGTTTTCTTTGGTTTCGCCTAACGATGAATGGGATGTTCTTGGGGGCGAGGGTCAGAAAGCAGTTGATGAGGGAGTAGCTGAGACTGGTAGTGAAAAGGCAGCTACTCAGGAAGAAAATTAGGGTGGTGAGGGCGATGAAGCTAATGTTAACAAAGTGATCGAGGCCACGGAGAGTTGTATTGGTCAAGAAAATGTAGCCAATGCCGGAACTTCCGCTGGTGTATATTCAGAGGGTTTTGATATAGCCATGATGCAAGACGGTGATGACGCCACACTAGATTGGTTGATGAAGAAAAATCTGATGTTTGTGTCGAACCCTGCTCCGGTGATACCTGGTGAGAAAAATTCTGATGCCTTCACTCGCCAAAGGATGCAGTTATCATCTCGCGATGATGTTGCCGAGATTTGGGAGAAGGATTTGGGTGCTACATCTACCAGCTTACTAGTCGATCATCCTTCTTCCATCACCGAAATGATGGCTATCGCTGATGGGTATCAGTATGGTTTTCCCCAGCAGCGTGTTCTTGAGGTTAGTCGTCGTAGTTTCCCTTATTTTATTGCTTATATGACTTTTTACTGATAGTTATTACCTGCTCGTTATCAACGCAGATAATGAGAAGCGAGCACTGCAACCACACTTTGTACCAATTTTTCAAAGCGAAGGCCCTCAAGATGGAGGCAAATCTTCGCCACCGGGAAGAAGAGTTGAACACTGCTGAAGCGCTCATTTCTGCCAAGGACAAGGAAATATTGGAACTGAAGAACCAGCTGAAGGGGAAAGAGAAGCTTGGTGCCGAAGAGGAGAAGCTTCATGTTGAACTTGCATTGGTTCGTAGTGATTTGGAAAAAGCCCGCAATGATGCTTCGTCTTCTAAAGGTTTGTTTTCATTTTCTATTCTCCTCTTCGTCTCTCTCTTTCTTCTTCTTACTGTGCTGGCTGAGTCTCCCCGCCCTATCTTCAGCGGGCGTTACCAGAGAATTGGTATGGCTTCGGAATGAGAGGACTCGGCAAGCTACCCGGATCAGGGAATTAGTGGAGAAAATTAAGAGTGAAGTCGATAAATGGAATGCTCGAGCCGATGAGCATAATACCCTAGTAGCTGAGTGGAGAGAAAAACGAACCCAAATGGTCGATATGCAGAACCGTTACAACACCGATCGTCGTTAATTTAACGACACTCTGTTATGGACTCGGGAGAACCTTCGTGTTGCACGTGAAAATGCTACTAGGTTGGAGGCTAAGATAACACACTTGGAAGAAGAATTGCGCCCAGCTCGTTCATCCCATGACCCTGAAATTAGGGATTATATACATCGGCTTGTTCGGGAGAGAGACGATGCCAGAGCCGAGGCTCATGCCCTTAGTAATGCTTTAACCGCTTCTCGGGCCGATGTTGCTCATTTAGTGGATTCTGAGAAAGACCTCGAAGTTAACATGTACAAGCTTACTAAAGGCATAGAAGAAATGAATACGAAGTCAACCACCTTCGCCATTTGGACTCCATGAAGCAGGTAGAGTTAGATGAGTGTCAGTTTGCTCTTACAAATATTCGGTTGGATTATAAGAAAATTTCAGACGAGTACTATTTTCTTGATGACGCTCGGGACGCTGTAGTTAATGAGTATGAGATAGCCTTGGTTAGAGTCGAAGGTATACATTTATTTGGTCGCGAACAGTTCCATGGTTCTAGTTTTCTAACTCATTTTGTCTTCTTTTCCAGAGCTCGAGGGACAGCTTAACCTTGCAAATGAAGAACTTGAAAAGGATCAATATGCCCTAGTAGAACAGGAAGGCAAGACCAAGTATTATGAGGGTTTGGCTGGATCTCAGGAAGCCGCAGCAAAGGAAGCAGCTCGATTGACGTCTTTGTTGTCGCAATATGAGCTGAAAACCACCATTATCTCATACAAGGCTCATTGCCATCTTACCGAAGAGATTAATAAAACTCTGACCAGGATTGAGCAGGGTCTTCAGAAAGAGCATGGCATTATCAAGAACTATCCTCGTCGTCCTATGCCCGATCCCTTAACTTCTTCCTCTGGTCCTTCTTCGGGAGGAAGTGTTCCTTCGTTTCAGAAGGAAAATCCTGCTGCTCACGTCAAGTCTTCCAAGGGGAAATAGGAAGTGGTCTGTCATATTTTTTATTATTCGCTGATCTTTGTTGATTACTTGTCTTCGGACCCTTTTTTGGTATATTTTGTTTTTTGTAGTTCTTGTCTTAATCTCCCGAACTTGTAATCAACTCTTATGCGATGGATCATCGTTTATTTGGATATGTACAATTCTGATTGACCTGTATGATTAGTTTAATTTTTTTTGTTTAGATAGTGAGTAAATCTTAGTTAAAACAAAACAAAAGACAAATTAAGTAATTGATATTGTTTGGCGGTTATAACGAGGATATGCACCTTCGTTATTGGCCTTGGACCTGTCACCCCGCTGGCTAACCCTTGGCCAGAGGATTACCAAATGGTGGGGGTTGAAGCAACGTTGCCGGATATGTAATGCGTTATTGAACTATGTACATGCATTCATTCCGCCGAACCTTTGCCTTTTAGATTGGTTGGGTATCTCTTTCTGATGGATGCCTTCCCCATGGTCCTACACTTATATACGCTGATAGGGGAGTCCGGAGAGATTGTATATGGCTACTTTCCCCAATGGAAATTTTGCAAAAAGTTTGTTCGATTAATGAGTCAAGGTCTGATATTCCTCGTCCAGAGATAGAAACATGTCAAGCGAGTATGATGTCTTCTTCTTCTGGTGCTCTTCATGCAGATGCAGAACTGCGCTGCTTTTATGGATAGTATGGCTTGAGATATTTTGTATTCCACGGGTGTCTGAGGACCTCTCCTTTCAAGTTACACAGATAATAAGAACCATTGCCTGCGATGTCGTATATAACAAATGGCCCTCCCCATGTTGGTGCTAACTTGCCCCACTTTTTCTCTCGCTGGTATTGGGGTATAGTTCTCAGCACATATTGTCCTTCTAAAAAATTTCTAAGTTTAACCTTCTTGTTGTATTCCCTTGCTAGTCTTCGTTGGTAATTTTCCATCCTCTGTAGCGTTGTTTCTCTTCTTTCCTCCAGATCATCGAGCCTCTCTAGCATCATATCCGTCGTGAGGTTCTTTTCCCATGCTTCAGTCTTCGTGTTTGGCATGATGATTTCCGTTGGGATGACTGCTTCGGATCCATAAGTAATGAGGAATGGTAATTCTCCTGTAGCAGACCTTCGGGTTGTTCGGTATGCCCATAACACGTTATGTAGTTGTTTACACCACCGCCCCTTGTGTTTGTCCAGCTGCTTCTTGAGGATAAGAGCCAGGGTCTTATTTGTGGCCTCGGCCTGTCCGTTGCTTTGAGGATAGATGGGGGTTGATTTATTCTTCCTGATTTTGAAGGTATCGAAGAGCATGTCTATGTTCTCACCATGCAGCTGTTTGCCATTGTCAGAGACAATTTCTGCGGGGATACCGAACCTGCAAATGATATTTTGGAAGATAAATGTGAATACGTCTGAGTCACGGATTCTAGATAGGGCCTTGGATTCTACCCATTTGCTGAAGTAATCTGTGGCTACAATCAAGAATCGTCTTTTCCCCGATCCTTCGATCAGGGGTCCGAAGATATCTATGCCCCATTTTGAGAAAGGCCAAGGATTATCCACTGAATTCAGCTTTGTTTCAGGAGCATGGATTCTTTTAGCAAACCGCTGACACTCCTCACACCTCCTAGACATTCTTGCAGCATCTCGTATCATTTGTGGCCAATAATACCCCTGCATTTTTGCTTTATCTGATAGTGATCTCATCCCGCTATGGTTGCCTACATCTCCATAGTGTATGTCTTTCAAAACCCGATGCCCTTCTTCTCTTGATAGGCAGCGTAACAGCAGTCCAAGGAAAGACTTCTTGTATAAAATTTCGTCCCTAAGGTCGTATCTCCCTTCCTTTGACTGCACCTTTCTAGCCTGTTTCAAGTCCATAAGCACCGTTCCTTCTTTGAGGAAGAGATGGACTTCGGTTCTCCAATATTCTTCGTTTTTGAAGTCTTCGTCTTCGTTCGCTCTTGTCATAATATCATCTTCGTGAAATTCATCAGCGATATCTTCCCCAACGTCATCGTCAGCAATATCCTTCCCTACATCGTCTTCACGATTTGTAGCGAGGGACTCTTGAGGAGTAACCGAGGGCTCGTATACTCTTGTTATCTTGATTGCTTTGACGTTTTCATCTTTCAACATGGACGATATGTATGCTAGGTCATCAGCATTCCTAAGGTCTTTTCTGCATAAATGTCGGAACTTGATGCTAGGTACTTGGGATGCAAGGGTTTGGACCAAATCCATGTATGCTGAGAGGGTCTCATCGTACACGTTTTACTCCAGGATTATCTATCGTATGACCAGCTATGAATCACTCGTCAGGCGTACCTCGGTTATACCCATTTCGATTATTAAACAAAGAGCATGGACCACGGCTTCGTATGGTCTGCCCCTTGAATTCCAATCTTAACGCATGCACTCTTTCTCCGGTGGGAGTAGTGATTACGATGCCTATGCCTGCCCCTTCTATATTTCTTGATCCATCTACGAAGACTTCCCATTGTCTTTGGTTTGAAGGCTCGAGGACATCGATTGGGTCTTTATCTTCTTCCGCTTCTGGTACGTCCCTTACTCCTCGTCGTTATCCAAGGGTAGATCTGCTAGGAAATCCGCCAAGACTTGTGACTTCTGGGAATGTTGGATTTCATGGATAATGTTGAACTGATTGAGGTGAGTGTTCCACTTTGCTATCCTTCTTATTTTCCCAGCGCTTTTGAGAATAGCCTCTAACGATGCTTTGCATGGAACACGAATGTAGTGAGTCAAGAAATAAGTCCTTAGCTTTTGGGTTGCCCATACTAGTGCCAAGATGAGATTCTCAATCTTCGTGTAATTTCTTTCTGCCGAATTGAGAGTCTTGCTCATGTAGTAGATTGGTTGCTCTATCTTCGTATTTATTTTGACCAATACCGCACTGACTGCATCCTCCGTTGCTGCTATATAAAGATCCAATACCTCGTCGGGGTCGGGCTTTTGTAAGATCGGGATTGTAGCTAGATACTCTTTGATCTTTTGGAAAGGTTCTTCGCATTCTACGGTCCATTCAAACTTGCTTCCTTTTCTGAGGATGTTGAAGAAATTTTTGCATTTGTCCGATGACCTGGCGATGAATCTTCCCAGAGCCGCTAAGGATCCATTGAGTTTTTGGACTTATTTCAGGTTCTTCGAGCCGCTAAGGGTAACTGTCGTCCTTCCCTGCAAACAGTTTATATTTAATTTTTAACCCTTCCTTAGGGTTTTAAAAATAATTTCCAAGTCCAGAAAATAAAGTCCAAAAAGTGTCCAAAAATAAAAAGAAAATTACAAAAATACAATCCTATTTATAGTTTCTAAAAATAAAACAAAATAGTTATATACAAAATCTTCTTCTTCACTCCTTGGACTCCTCTTTTCCTTCCATCTTTGGCGATGCTTTCCTTTTATAGCACTTTTTCTTTCCTTGTAGCTTCGCTCCAAATCTGAAAAGAATCGAAAAATACCAAAGGCGTAAAAAGGAACAAAAAAAATAATAAAAATAAACCTAAAACAAATCTAAATACAAGTCCGCGTCGGCGGCGCCAAAAATTGATGTGGTTTTGAAAGTTGTTTGTAAAGTGGTAGTAAAAGTTCGTTCAACTCGGGCTTGTAGAGATTTGATTTAATAAAACACTAAGAATAAAGACAATATGTACAAAAAGTTGTCACGATATCAAGAGATACTGAGACTTAGGATTTCACCATTAATCACATTCAATTGGTTCGTATATTGATTCATAACACTCCTAGCTCTTTTATGGACTCTTTTCTTTGCCAAAGATAGATTTTGTAAAAGATTAATTGTAAATCATAAGCATGGTGCATCAAAAGCTCTAAGTCTAAGCATACACCATCAGACAAAATCACAAATAATTAATAAAAATCATAAATCAATTAAATCAATGCAAAAGTCATAGAGAATCAAATATAGTTACCAAACAATTGTGAAATAAGGCTTCCTCCGTCGTCCCAGTGTTGGGGTTTAGCTCCTCATGTCCAAAACACACCCAAAAGATGGAAACATGGCTCAAAAGGTGTTTTTATTGGAAAATAATATAGTTCAGCGAGTTCGTAACAGAGATAACTGTTACAAAACCAATCGTTCTGCAGAAACCCTAGCGATGCTTGTTGCGAATTCGGAATAGTTGTTGCAAAAGCTGTTACAAAGATAATGAATTTGAAAGATAAGGTAACACTTTGTGCGACTGTCTTTTCCTACTGTTCTCTGGTTTTCTTCTTCTTCTTCGCTGGTGAAGAACTCGACTCTGCAACTCCTTCTGTTCTTCACTGGTACTTCCCAATCGGTCCCCTCAACTCCCCAAACTCTCGACCCCCTTTCTGAGACTCAAGCCAATGTATTTATACACTACAGGCCCCTTTTCTTGCGAACAAAACCTTCCAAAATATTTTTTTTTTCTTTCTCCAAAAGACTCGGGAACTTCCTTTTCTGTCGATTTTAAAGCAGGTATCTTCCCTGTTCTGATTAAAACTCTCATTAGTAAATGTAGGATATGATCCTAAGCGTCCATATACTCTCTCAATCATTCACGTATCTTCCCAAATCATCAACAGACCCGACAATGTACAAAACCAATACCACTCCCTGTTTTGCTTTCACCGAGAATTTCTACCTATTTTTTCGAATCCACAGCTCACACCAGTTCTGTTAGGGTCTAACAGGATAATCCCTATCATTTTGCACGCCAAACTCTAACAGAATCTCTCCCAAAATCCGATAACACACCCGATAAGCTTCACCTCCCATGTTTCCTTCTCTCGGCTTATCTAGCCCAACTCGAGTGATTATGATGACTATACCAAGCCGTTTTAGTGTTAACAGGTCCAACCAAGCTAAATCCGGCGATTGAATCTCTTTAATTTACGACCAAAAACTCAACCCTAAATTTGTTTCTCGCTGCACATGTTTTCCCGCCAAAAAATGTTTCAAACGGAGAAGAAAATGAGATGCCCCCTAACCAGAGTAGGGGTGCCGATAGCAGATGCCTTGGGGTGTCCTGAGGGTGCCCCTTAGTAATTTAGGTACCCCTTATCCGTAGTGAGGGTCCGAATAGTAGGTGTCCTCCGGGCGCAACTTTTTGAGCCGATTTTTCCAAAAATGTTTATTGGCCAAAAATACCTACACACACATAAAACACCATAATAAGTACAAAAATGAGCACTATCAATATATAGAATCGAGACAATTTAGACACAAAAATGTGTCTATCAGCTACCTTTCGTACTTTCTGCCTGAAAGGTGTGGTGCCTGGTTTTATACGGAGTTCATGCTGGATTATCTTCGGGTTGATTCCCGGCATGTCTCCTGACTTCCACGCGAAGATATCTGCGTATTCTATGATCTTGATAAGAGCTAACTCTATTTATTTATCCATCAAGGTTCCTATCTTGATCATCTTCGGGTTTTCTTCGGTCCCTGTAGTGATCTCCTTCACAGGTTCTACGGGTGTGAACGTAGGCTTTGTTTCCCCTAGGATAGGGACATTCTTTAATTGTTATTTGGTAGGTTCTTCACCTCCTTAGCTTGTTGAGGTGCTTGCCTCGAGCGTTTAGAAACGATGCTTTCCTTACTCAAACTTTTCCCTGAGATTTCTTCGAGATAAAGATCAATTTCTTTTTCCTTACCAGCTTCTTTGTTTCGACTCCTTCGAGACTTCCTTTGCTCATCTTTTTCGTTATTAAGCTGATTTTGTAGAGCTTGGCATTCTCAGGCAGTAACCTGATCTACCTTTAAATTTGCACGCTCTTCCGCTTTTAACCGCCTTTCTTCATGTATTGTTTGCCTCAAAGTTTCTAATGCTGCGATTTCTTCATTTCCATGAATTGTTTCTCCCATCTCTTCTCGATTTCTCTCCTCTTGTCCATTATTTATCAATTGTTGCATTTCTTCTCTTTCTTCCGTAGAATCTGATCTCCATGTATGCACACTCACCCTATCATAACCTATTATTCTATTCGGTGCTGGTTGAATTGGTGGTTGAATTTGACCTTCTTCTCTATTTCTTGCGTTTATTCTTAATGGTTCACCTACTTTATTTCTCCTTTCTCCATTAATCTCCCGCTTCTTCTAACAAATTGTTGGTTGTTCTCGATGCATTCCTTCTTCTAGCCATTTCTCAATTTCAGTAAGTTGTTGAAAATTATATGAAATTTCTTTCTTGTTACTCCTGATTCTTTCAATTCATAAAGTTTATCTCTACCCAGTCCCTGTTTCTAGCGCCAATATGTAGTTGCAGGAAATCCTACACTACACCCCTCACTAGAATTTACACAATTAAGTCATTTTAAGATGAATGATTATGATTTCTATTGATTGAATACTTGAATCTTTACAATAGGAAATAGAAATGAGTTAAAGAATTACAATCACTCTAAAACTTTCTCTCTCCTCAAGACTTGCTTAACAATTCAAAAAAGAACTCTCCTACAACAGACTGACTCAACCCTTTATATAGGGTAGTACATAGTGGATGACAGCTAAGTTGTCCTTTATTTTCGGGAATTGTTTGCGAGATATCGCAAGTGTACAAGTATACAATCTCGCGACACTTTTGAACTTCGCCATATTTTCATATTTTCCTCGTGTTCTGGTTGCCGTCATTCGTTACGTCATTTATATTACTCATTTGCGACACTTTCGCGATATCGTCGTTTATATATCTCGCGAAGTATTGATGTCGCGATATTCCGATCCTACATCTTGCCTCTTCTCATGTCTTCTCTGCGAAGAAGAGAATGTCATGAGAACCAATATTTTGAAATGCCGCAATTGTTCATCTTTATCTGTTTCACTCCCGTACTTTTACACGGAATTTATTACAGATGTTTCTTCTTCCACTCTTTTCTTGACACGTCTCTTTCAACCGTTTATTCTTGACCATTCACGTCCCATCTCGCATTAAATGCATTTGTTTTCTCGAGGATTCTTCTCTCTATATATAGTTCTCTTACTCTTCTCTTTTTCTCTTTTATTTTCTCTCTGCAACTTTTCTTCAACTTTCTTCTTCTCGCAACCCGCGTTTCGCCATCAGAAATCTTCCCTTCTTTCTCTCTTTTGATCTTCAATTCTCTAATCATTCCCATACTCTAATAATGGCTTCACTTGGTCGTACATATAAACCCCTTTTTAATGAAGCTCAAAAGAATTTACAAGAGAAAGGTTTCATCCTATCAACCATTCCTGATCAAGAATCTTCATCTATACTTTCTGCAAAGTTGTTTTCTGATCATCAGTGTAATGATCAGAAAATCATAATCTCGCTAGGTCAAATCCTCGCAGGCCTTCCCATTCCTCTCTACAATCCCGAGATGCCTTTATTCTATGAAATTCTTGCTCACGAAAAATTCTCGCGAGCTATTTATCAACTAAGCGGTGATTGCATTCGTCTAATGCTTGAATTCGCCAACCGTGGTGCTGGCAAGGGATCTTTATATCCTGATGACGTCAAAGATCCTAGATTCGCAAGTTTAGAAATAGACGCTGAGAAGTATACTGTAGAAAACTTTTTCGAAAATTATGAAGTAATAAATATGAGAAATGATAAATCTCGCTAAATGCTCGATTGAAGAGAAAAGATAATATTTCCAAAGTGATAAACTGCTTATGCAAGATATTGACCGGGCAATCGGGCAAAAATAATATTCCTCGGTATTCCAAAGATGAGAAGTGGTGGGTTGTTCCTTTATTTTTGAGCGGACCTTATATTGCAGGTTCTCATACACTCCCTGCGAATCTCGTAAACTATCATCCTTGGGAATTTAAATGGCCCGAGAAGGCAAAAGAGGTATACTTCTTATTTCAGGTTTGTTTTACGATATTTCCTTCCTCATATATTTACTAGACTTGTAAAATTTTTAGATTGCCAAATTGAGAAAGAGTTATGAAAGACGTCCAAAGGCGAGTACTCTGGCGATACTCCGATCAATCACGGATGAAGTAAGAAATACTTTCTTTTGTTATTTTTAACAATATTGTTGCCTCTGTTTCTTATCTTCATTCGTGTGTGAAGGTTGTTGAAGAAATCAACATTCCCGAAGCTGCGAAGGTTAAGGGCAAGAATAAAATCACTCTTCGCAAGGATAAATCTTCCGCTCCATCTTCTAAAAAACGGAAAACCCATCCCTCTTCTCGTTCTAGTTCCCAAACCAGCGAGAGTTGTGACGAAGATGAAAATGAGGTTGATACTTCTTCTGTAAAGGAAAATCATTCGATCGAGTCTGCTATGGCGCAATTGTCTAGTGTCTTCTCCGATTTTATGCAAGGATTGGGAGATTACCATTTATCTGCTACCTGCGAAGCTCTCGCTAATATTTGCGATGCTCCTCTGCTAATGGATATTCTTTTCGCGGGGTTTCCCGAACAATGACTCCCAGCTTCTTAAATGCACTCAGTGCTTTGGTATGTTCATATCTCTTTATTTCTCTGTAATTTCGATTATAAACCTTATCTTAACAATTTCTTTACCTTTCTTTATAGTCTCAGACTTCTTTGTTGTTGCCTCAGAAAAAGACGCAACAATCTTGAAAAGAAAAATCTTCAACTTAAAGAGAAGATCAAAGAACTAGAAATTGAAGTTGCGTCATCTCGCAAGAAGGATGAAAAAATTCAACAGTTGGAAGTTGAGTCTTCTTCCCAAAAGGACAGAATATCTACTCTTCAAAGTGCTAATCAGCAACTTTACGGTATAACATCCTCTTCTTTTCTTCATTTCTACTTTGCCATTTATTTTTCTTTGCCTGACTCATCATTTTCGCAGACATTTATAATCTTTCTGATGAAGCCATCCTTCTCCATTCATTCCCTGAACCTATGGATGATGATGCTCTTCTCGCTCACCTTAATGAATCTTTAAGTAGTTCTTCAAACAAGATTAATTCCCTCTCATTAAATGAACTTCGAACCAAATCTCGTCTTTTAAAAATTGAACATAGATCTAGTTTAGGTCTAGCCAACTGATTTAAACGTTTTTATCTTAGCTCTTAGGAGAATAATAATATTCTAAGGAAGAAAATTAGCAGCCTTATAGATGATAAGGATCGCATTACTAATCAAGGGGCTCAAGCATTAGCGAAATTCCAAAAAACTATTCTTGAAGTCCAAATTGAACGAGATGAATCCCTTCACCAGAATGCCATACTTAATGAGCGATAAAATCAAATTCGTTCACTTCTTGTCATAAATAATGATGATGAATTCGCTTGGGCTGCGAAGGTTCTAGATAACGCCGAGAAATAACTTAGGTGTTAGCGTCGGTCTTCATCTTGAGCATACTTTGCCTTGGTTAAAGACATGATTTCTGGACAGAAGGTTGTTTACTGTTCTTCATTATTTTTCCGCTTCTTTTATATAAAACTGTTATTAAGCTGCTAACTCATTGTCATCTGGTCGTAGAATCTGAGAAGAGGTTTCAAACTAGGATCAAGGAACTTGAATCTGAGAAAGCACAACTTGCAAAAGACTTCTCTCTTCGCAATGACAAATATTCTAAGATGAAGAAGCAACTACAAACTACTGTGGCGAATTTCAATAATGATGTTGTTCGTTTTCGCAACCAAACTATTGAACAGATTTGTAATGATCACAACATTCCTCTTTCTTCTTATCCTTGTCTTCGCGATGAAATTCCTGAAAATATGCCTTGTTCATATGTCTCTGATAGTGATGTAAGCGAAGAAGAAGAATCTGATGAAGAAGAATAAGTTGCTAGATTGTTCCATTTTCCTTTCTCTTCTTGTGATACTTGTACATTTATCCTTCTATCCTTCCATTTTGTAATCTCTTATCAAATCTATCATGTGAAAATAAATAACAAATTTTTATTCTAATCATTCCCATACTTGCCTCTGTTATTTATTTTCTCATGAGATAAATCAAGTCGATAATCTTTAAGTAATGATACTTCTTCATTTCGCAACTGTTGTTGCTGATTCTTCACAAATAAATGAGGAAATTTAATTGTATTCGCAAGCTTGTTTGCTTACTCGATTTCTTGTGTTAATTTATCATCAATTATGTTGAAATTCATCATTGCGACAAAATCGCAGGACGTCATTACATTTTCATGTAATGACCCATTGATCTTGTCTTATCATTGTTTTTGTGTGGTCTTATTTTGCCTTCCTAGTTAAAGGTATTATTTTTCCACCCCTCATTTTGCATCAATATGACAGGTCTAAATATTCTTGCGAACATAAAATCCCATGACATGGACGTCTTGCGACAAGATCGCAGGACGTCCTTACACTTTCATGTAATGACCCATTGATCTTGTCTTATCATTTCTTTAGTATTTTTGCCTCTGCAGGATATTTCATTTGCGACAATATGACAGCCTAAATGTTCTTGCGAATATAAAGCCCCATGACATTGCCGTCTTGTGACACTTATCAGCTCCCTAATGGAGGGTGCCTCCCTTATCATCTCCCCGGTTTCCCCTTCAAGGAGGCGTACATCGGCCATACAAGACTAGCTCCTCCCATCCGGTCTTAACAACAACAAGTTGTTTTCGCAGCCTCTTATCCCTTATACCTATAGGGTTTATGGTTACGAGACTGCACCCTAAGTGGAGTTTTCTTCGGGCCGAGTGCAGCATGTGCCAAGACTTGCCAAGAATGGCCGAGACACTTCAAATGCCCCAGGCACTCTTGGCTCAACCGTGTACCCCGGCGCCTTGAGCATACACTGATGACCGCTGTCGTAAGCGTCAAAAATAAATTACACTTTCTTACTACTCAAAATATAAATATAGCAAGGGCAAGAAAGGATCGATCCCACAGAGAGGTCTAGGTTGTCAAATTGTTATGGTTCCCTATAAATAACACCGGGGTTGTGTGATTATAATAAACTAAATAAAAGAAAATAAAGCAAACAAATCAAATCAAGGATAAGAAAATATTGGTCATGGATTTCGTTTTCATTCACAAACATGTTTTCACCACAATAACTAGAATTGATATTTTAATCTCAACTTTTATCAAAGACCCTAGAATACCTTGATCGCAAGAATATCCCGCAATTCTCCTCATGTCATCAACAAACACATTAAAAGATGCGAATATGAATTCTACCTAAAGGAACAACCTAACGTGTAAAAGCACTAATCAAGTTTAATTCCCTAGATGCGTTAAGTTCTATGAAATCAGGCCAATCAAAGCAATCGAACGTGGAAAGCGCACTAATCCGATTTAACAAAGGTTATGGTTCACATATGATCATAAGAATATATCACTACAAACTATAATCATATTTATGCTACTTGCAATCCGGAATTATCACTTTTGCGTATAATAACCCTAATCTAGCAATAGAGATGAAAACAAACTCCATCGATTCGCGACTCGACTAAACAAGCATTCAAATCATGTAACAATATTCATGGTGAATCATAAACGATAATATGAGAGAAAACTAATTTATTGAATTGAAACCTATGTTTGGAAATCCAACTTATTCCATAACCAATAATAAAACTTAGGTACTCATATTCAAGGAGTTCATCACAAGAAGAAAGAGAAAATATTTCATGGTTCTAAACCCTAGAACAAAGTAGAGAAGAGATATAAAACGTGGTCTCCCAAAAATTGTAGAAGTCTTCCCTTTTGTAGTCTTTTTCTCCTTCCAAAACTAGGTTTTGTCTTCAAAGTCCATTAGTTAGAAATTCACCCGGCCCACCATGGAGAGAAACCTGTGTAGAAATTTTGTCCCAAAACGCTCGTAGGAAACGGGATTATGGCAGGAATCCGGCCGGAAAGTCGCCGGAAAACTATCTCAGGTGACCGGCAAAGTCTGCCCGGTCACCGGTCAACGGGTCAGGACCGAGTCATCTCGGGTCAACGGGTCAAGGATCACTGAGTTGGAACGAGTCAGCTCGGGTGAGTCAGGTAACCAAGTCAGCTTCTTAGTCAAGGCTGAGTGGTCTGAGTTGCCTTGGCCAGGCTAGGCCATTGCACAGGCCAGAACTTGTTATAGCACAATCATTGTGCATGACCAGCCATAATGGCTATACCTTCTGTAGCATTTTGAAATCAGTCTCAGCTGCACCTGTAGCTTCATAACAATTTCTGCGATCTCATCACCAGTGCAACTCACAATAAGAGCATTCCCTGAACTGCTCAGTCCCTGCTGATGGCAACAGCCATCATTATCCACCATCTCAGCCCTTCATAACTACATCACCAGCTCCTCTTCCTGCTAAACTGAAGCAACAAGCTCATGGCAACACCAACAGTCGATTTGCAATTACAAATTTCGAGCAAACAGCCCAGAGCAACTACCATTCCCAAATGCTCCATCCTTTCACCTACAACACGGTCTCAATCCAGCCCCGCAACACAATCATTGCAGTGCAGCTACAGTGGCAACACTTTTCACACCTCATGACCTGTAAAACCCTAGGCATACATCTATGCAACTCCCAACCTTCCCTGTACTGCATTTCAGCTTACCACTTCCCATCGCACTCATCCTTGTGCTGTAATATCTCCACCATCTCAAGCTCAAATTTGCCAAGCTCTCTCATTCACTGTCTCAAATCAGCTATTTCCTGCGACAATCACCACCAATGCCTTGCTCTCCATCTCTTACTTCGTTCAGACCTGCAACTTAAGCTACTCTCATCAGTTCTTCCCATACTGCTTCCCTGAGCTTCAATCCACCACCTAGTAGCACATTCATTCCCATTTCATACCCTGCCATTGCACAACTACCTGAGCTCAGCTGCAACCACTCTCTGTAGCTACACAGCACCACCAGCTTCAAGCCCTTCAAACATTTCTTTCAGCTGCAGCAAAACTGCCAAGCACTTCAACCACAGCTCCACCAGACTATTACCACTCTTGCAATCCAACTCCATTTATTGTACCTGCAATTCTCAATGGCGTCGCGAGCCTGAGTTGCTTCTCTCTTCAACTTGCTTAGCTCCACAACTCCATTGAGCTCCACAGTAGCAGCCATAGCAACCAACAGCACCATCTCTGCTTGTATCACCAGCCCAATCGAACCCATTCGAGATAACACCATTACTGGCATACAAAACCCATCATCACTTGTGTAAAGCCCCAGATTAATCTTCAATCGAACCTCCATAGAACCCTAATTCAGCTCAAGTCAGTTCGTTCATGTCATAATTCATCTTCCATCTGAACTTTGCTGGAATTTCACACCTATCTGTGTTCACTGCCATAATCAATCCAGACTCGAATTCACTCTAAACCCACCTTCAATTAAAGTGCCAGTACCTTGATGTCAACACAAACCCATCTCAATTTCTGCTCAATCGATTCACCAATAACTCTTCTTCTCGACCTGGTGTTAACAAAGAGCAGACAGAGATACATCTAAATTTCTCGATCTGGTCACGGTATCAATCATCACTTTCATTTCCATCTTCATCTCTTTATCCGAATCTCAATTCGATCAGCCCCAAATCATCTTTATTTCAACAAATTGCAAAGATCGAGTCTCTCCTAGATTTGATCTATAATCATATTGTTCTTTAAACAATTTATTCCCCACCAAAACCCTTACCGATCTCTCCCTGAATCTTCATCTCCTCAACCTCCCGGAAAGAACAAATACAGCAGCAGCTGCGCTGCTTTTCTTCTCTCAAATGATATGGATGAGTCTAAGAAAAATCCTCTCTCTCGATTAGTTTTAGGGTAAGGCTGGATATTGACACCCGGTCATCCCTGATAAGGGGTACTCAATTACAACCCCTTAACCTTGGCTGGTCTGTATTTAGTACTCCTCCAAGAGTTACCCCTTAACCTGGAATGGGCTCCAGAGATAGTGCTCGCCCCTGAAATGACAATTTTGCCCTTTTTTCAAATTGGGTAATTTCTTCTTCTTTTCCTCCGTGTGACTCCAAAATAGCTACAAAACTCAAAAACACTCGTAAAATACATAATTCACACGAAAAATAGCAAAGAAAGCCTAAACTCTATATAGTAAATACGGTGTATTCTACACCTATCAGATTCCCCCACACTTAGACTTTGCTAGTCCTCGAGCAAATCAAACAAAACAAAAATAAAAATACAACAACTCCGTGACGTCGAGGCTACGGTTAATTTTAGCATAAATAACAAGACTTTAAACCCCTAGGTGTCCCTAGTGGACGAGTTATAGTCTCGTGAAGGTTTACTAGAGATATACCTACAAAACCTATATTTCAAACTCCGTCTATTCGTGACAAATCAATGAACGAATCCAAAATGACTACAGGAGGAGGTACCTTGCAAATTCAATTCATATATTAGTAAATAAACTCTAATTAGATAGTCGAACAAGCCACAATACTCGGAAACTAACAAACCACAATCACAATGAAAAGATTAAGAAGATGGATATAGATGTAGATGTTGGCGAATATTCACAAGTGTTCGATGTTTCCCATATCCGTCTCGAAGGTCATCGCTAAGATGAACCTAATCCTATTGGATTGAGCTACTTCGTCTTTGAATGCTACATCAAATCAATTGGCATATACAAGGGAACCAAGAGTGACTTTATTCAACACAATAATAATTTCTTCTTTTTTTTTTTTTTTATGATTGGATCAAACTGGATCCAATTTCTCTTTTTTCTTTAGACGGCATGATTAGATCTTTTGGATCCAAGCGCATGCTTCTTGTCAGCAAGTACATGATAGTTGCCTTGGATCCTGCATTCCACGCTTGTTTAGGCGACGGAGACAGGGACTACGTTTCACACATACTGCTATTCCCAAGTGTCTTTTTATTCCGTTTTGGTCTAATTGGTCGGTCCCTTTTTTTTTGTCCTTTTTTTTTGTCCTTTTTTTTTTCTTTTCATATAATTTTTCATTTTTTTTAATTTTTTTAGTAACTCAACCACTCTATTTCATCCTAGCAGTAATAACACGTCGATGTTTAGTGACCCACCAAAGCACTTAGAGAACAATAGATAAATATGAAAAAATAAAAATAGAATGCGATATGGTGATATTCCGAGATATGGTAACAACTATCATGTTAATTTATGATTTCTGAGCTATATTCTTCCCCTTTTAGTTAATTGGTTCCTCAACTCCTGCATTCAAAATGGTTCCATCCACTAATGGTGTCAAAAACAAACTATACAAACATATAAATGCTCCCCCACACTTAAACTTCACATTGTCCTCAATGTGCAAAACCGAAAGTTCTGAATTCTGACGTAACAGCAGATAAAACGCAAAAACTGTGCAAATTGGTAAGGAATTTGGAAAAACTTCATTTCACAAAAGTTGTTCACCTACGTGTTTTCTACACAGTGTCAAAATTTCACAGTGTTTTGATAAACTGTCTGACAGTTATGGTCTCTGGACTGAACTACGCGCAGTCTGAAATTTTCTGACGAAAAGGTATTCATCATAATTCTCTTCTAAGATAGATTCCGGACTCAATAAAATTAAACATAGGGATGCAAATATGATATGAAAACAGTAAAAAATAAATAAACGAAACAAAAATAAAAAGCAAAAGGATAAGAGATACAAAACCGGTGGGTTGCCTCCCACTTAGCGCTTGTTTTAAAGTCGACGGCCCGACTTAGCTTCTTGTAAGATTCATTCCCCATACACCAATAATCTGAAAAGTTGGGGATCCTTCCATAGAACCTGTTTTTCAAACACTAGCTTCACACAAATATTAGTACAATAAAGCAAAAGTGAAGCTATGAACCGATAAAAGCTTCCCCCACACTTATTCTTGTCCACACTTGGAAGTGTATAAAGAATATAGAAGTCGGGCACTTCCACGGTTTCTTGTTCCATAACCTGCATAGTATGAGAATCAAGTTTCTCTAATGGCGGAAAACGAGAAACAAAGTCATTCAACAATATTCTTGAAGCACATACATTCAAACCAATAAGAGGTAAAGGAGAAGAAACAATAGGCAAAGGGTTAAATAAACCTTTCACAATCTCTTGTATCACGGAATCCTCTTCATCCTTGAAAAACTCAAGTGAATTATTCACCTCTTGTATATCATGGTCCTCTATCAAACTTTGCAACCATTCTTCGTCCGTTTCTGCCTTAACCAAAGTATCGACATAAACATCATCATTACAATTATTTGCAAGCTCCATTGGGTCTTCCACAATATTGGTCAAACCGGTCTCATTCTCAACATATTCCTCCTTGTTGTAAGGCACATACTCTTTTGCGGATCCAAATTTTATCATAAGAAACCTTTTTAGAACACTCGAAAATGCATCATCCTCAAGCTCCACCCTTTGAATAGGCTCTTGATCATTATTAAGATCAATGCTCGAGTAATCTACACAAGTGTCATCATATTCCTCTTCATCTTCATCTTGATCCCAAAAAGACTCCGTTGTACACTCCTCGGGGATGTCACCATGAGTTGTTTCAAGCAATGTATCATAATCACCGTCACTATCATAGTCAACATAAGATTGGTCCTCGTTGAATTTAGTGTCGCTTATCTCTAACTCATCCTTTTGAATAGGTGAATGATCATTATTACGATCAAGAGTTGAGTTAACTACACAATTATCGACGAAAGTGCCCAAGGATTGGCCTTTTTCAACATTAGCATCAATCAAATATTCATCACAAACCATATGCACATTAGAATTATCCATATCTTCCTTGTATTGATCAATGCCTCTTTGCAAGCTAGCAAAACCTTCACGAAGTTCTTGGAGTTGCTCGTTTGTAGTCTCTTTAGCTTTTTGAAATTCCTCTTGTAAAAAGGTGGAAACTTTGTCTATAAAGTTAGAGACTTTTTGTTCAAGAGCATAAGAATCCTCCCATCCTTGTTGTTGTTCACACACATACTCACCATAAGGTTGTTGAGGAAAACCACAAGGTTCCATGGAATATTGGTCATAACCAATGAATTGGTTTTGATTATACCCATGGAATTGGTAGTTGTCGTATTGTTGAGGTTGAAATCCGTATTGATTGCTCCAATATGCTCCTTCCATAGAAATAAGCACCTGAAATAAGATTCTCAAACCAAGGTTAAAACCCAGAAAATAAGAAAAAAAAATAAAACAAAAACTAAATACAAAAATAAGAAACCAAAAACAATTAACAACCGCTGCCTCCCCGGCAACGGCGCCAAAATTTGACCGCTGTCGTAAGCGTCAAAAATAAATTACACTTTCTTACTATTCAAAATATAAATATAGCAAGGGCAAGAAAGGATCGATCCCACAGAGAGGTCTAGGTTGTCAAATTGTTATGGTTCCCTATAAATAACACCGGGGTTGTGTGATTATAATAAACTAAATAAAAGAAAATAAAGCAAACAAATCAAATCAAGGATAAGAAAATATTGGTCATGGATTTCGTTTTCATTCACAAACATGTTTTCACCACAATAACTAGAATTGATATTTTAATCTCAACTTTTATCAAAGACCCTAGAATACCTTGATCGCAAGAATATCCCGCAATTCTCCTCATGCCATCAACAAACACATTAAAAGATGCGAATATGAATTCTACCTAAAGGAACAACCTAACGTGTAAAAGCACTAATCAAGTTTAATTCCCTAGATGCGTTAAGTTATATGAAATCAGGCCAATCAAAGCAATCGAACGTGGAAAGCGCACTAATCCGATTTAACAAAGGTTATGGTTCACATATGATCATAAGAATATATCACTACAAACTATAATCATATTTATGCTACTTGCAATCCGGAATTATCACTTTTGCGTATAATAACCCTAATCTAGCAATAGAGATGAAAACAAACTCCATCGATTCGCGACTCAACTAAACAAGCATTCAAATCATGTAACAATATTCATGGTGAATCATAAACGATAATATGAGAGAAAACTAATTTATTGAATTAAAACCCATGTTTGGAAATCCAACTTATTCCATAACCAATAATAAAACTTAGGTACTCATATTCAAGGAGTTCATCACAAGAAGAAAGAGAAAATATTTCATGGTTCTAAACCCTAGAACAAAGTAGAGAAGAGATATAAAACGTGGTCTCCCAAAAATTGTAGAAGTCTTCCCTTTTGTAGTCTTTTTCTCCTTCCAAAACTAGGTTTTGTCTTCAAAGTCCATTAGTTAGAAATTCACCCGGCCCACCATGGAGAGAAACCCGTGTAGAAATTTTGTCCCAAAAACGCTCGCCGGAAAACTGGGATTATGGCCAGAAACCGGCCGGAAAGTCGCCGGAAAACTATCTCAGGTGACCGGCAAAGTCTGCCCGGTCACCGGTCAACGGGTCAGGACCGAGTCATCTCGGGTCAACGGGTCAAGGATCACTGAGTTGGAACGAGTCAGCTCGGGTGAGTCAGGTAACCAAGTCACCTTCTTAGTCAAGGCTGAGTGGTCTGAGTTGCCTTGGCCGAGCTAGGCCATTGCACGAAGCCGAACTTGTTGTAGCACAATCATTGTGCATGACCAGCCATAATGGCTATACCTTCGTAGCATTTTGAAATCGGTCTCGGCTGCACTGTAGCTTCATAACAATTTCTGCGATCTCATCACCAAAGTGCAACTCACAATAAGAGCATTCCCCGAATCGCTCGGTCCTCGCGATGGCAACATGCCATCATTATCCACCATCTCACCCTTCATAACTACATCACCACTCCTCTTCCCGCTAAACTCAAGCAACAAGCTCATGGCAACACCAACAGTCGATTTGCAATTACAACTCGAGCAAACAGCCCGGAGCAACTACCATTCCCATTTGCTCCATCCTTTCACCTACAACACGTCTCAATCCGAGCCCCGCAACACAATCATTGCGGTGCGCTACAAGTGGCAACACTTTGCACACCTCATGACCTGTAAAACCCTAGGCATACATCTATGCAACTCCCAACCTTCCTGTCTTTGCATTTCGACTTACCACTTCCCATCGCACTCATCCTTGTCTTGTAATGTATCCACCATCTCAAGCTCAAATTTGCCAAGCTCTCTCATTCACTGTCTCAAATCAGCTATTTCCTGCGACAATCACCACCAATGCCTTGCTCTCCATCTCTTACTTCATTCAGACCTGCAACTTAAGCTACTCTCATCAGTTCTTCCCATACTGCTTCCCTGAGCTTCAATCCACCACCTAGTAGTACATTCATTCCCATTTCATACCCTGCCATTGCACAACTACCTGAGCTCAGCTGCAACCACTCTCTGTAGCTACACAAAGACCACCAAACTTCAAGCCCTTCAAACATTTCTTTCAATTTGCAGCAAAACTGCCAAGCACTTCAACCACAGCTCCACCAGACTATTACCACTCTTGCAATCCAACTCCATTTATTGTACCTGCAATTCTCAATGGCGTCGCGAGCCTGAGTTGCTTCTCTCTTCAACTTGCTTAGCTCCACAACTCCATTGAGCTCCACAAGAGTGTGCACCATAGCAACCAACAAAGACCACTCTGCTTTGTATCACTGGCCCAATCGAACCCATTCGAGATAACACCATTAATGCGCATAAAACCCATCATCACTTGTGTAAAGCCCCAGATTAATCTTCAATCGAACCTCCATAGAACCCTAATTCAGCTCAAGTCAGTTCGTTCATGTCATAATTCATCTTCCATCTGAACTTTGCCGGAATTTCACACCTATCTGTGTTCACTGCCATAATCAATCCAGACTCGAATTCACTCTAAACCCACCTTCAATTCAAGTGCCAGTACCTTGATGTCAACACAAACCCATCTCAATTTCTGCTCAATCGATTCACCAATAACTCTTCTTCTCGACCTGGTGTTAACAGCAGCAGCAGATACATCTAAATTTCTCGATCTGGTCACGGTATCAATCATCACTTTCATTTCCATCTTCATCTCTTTATCTGAATCTCAATTCGATCAGCCCCAAATCATCTTTATTTCAGCTTCAATTGCGGATCGTCTCTCTCCTCGATTTGATCTATAATCATATTGTTCTTTAAACAATTTATTCCCCACCAAAACCCTTACCGATCTCTCCCTGAATCTTCATCTCCTCAACCTCCCGGAAAGAACAAATACAGCAGCAGCTGCGCTGCTTTTCTTCTCTCAAATGATATGGATGAGTCTAAGAAAAATCCTCTCTCTCGATTAGTTTTAGGGTAAGGCTGGATATTGACACCCGGTCATCCCTGATAAGGGGTACTCAATTACAACCCCTTAACCTTGGCTGGTCTGTATTTAGTACTCCTCCAAGAGTTACCCCTTAACCTGGACTGGGCTCCAGATAGTGCTCGCCCCTGAAATGACAATTTTGCCCTTTTTTTCAAATTGGGTAATTTCTTCTTCTTTTCCTCCGTGTGACTCCAAAATAGCTACAAAACTCAAAAACACTCGTAAAATACATAATTCACACGAAAAATAGCAAAGAAAGCCTAAACTCTATATAGTAAATACGGTGTATTCTACACCTATCAACTGACTCCTTGGAAGAGACCCTCGGGCGTCCAACCAGGGTATAACCTTATATATATATAGTTGGAAATCCAAGGTATCTCTCCCGGATAGGCTTTCATGGGCCCCAAATCTCCATGACTCGAGTTCCAGGGAGCGGTGTAACCTTTTCACTGAGCCATGTCAAGAGATACCCCCTTATATGACGCACTTTAGGTCTTACATTTGCCTCTTGCGAAATATCATTCGCGAACTAGGGTGTACGCCATAAAGGTTCGTCCCATTCACTCACTCTTTCATTTTTGTTAATTCATTCAATCATTCATTTTTGGTTTTCTCTTGTTATTTTGTTTACGAAGATATCGCACAATCTTACATTGTTTATTCATTTTTGTTTTTCAATTCTTCAATCAAATTGTCATACATTCTTGATGGCGAGATTCTCGCGTATTTATTCTTCAATTATTGTTTCTTCCTCTTACCCTTAATATGCTTTTGTCATTGCTTTTTGATAATAATAATTATTCATTTCTTACACTTTTTGCTCCTGCTGCTCTCTGCCTCTGCACCATTCAAATCTCTTAATGATTCCTTTCCATCATGATTTTCCACTGTTTTCATGCACTTGCTTCGCGGTGTATCTTCACCTCTTGTATCTATGGTATCCACCATCAATCTTTCTCTTCTTTGTTCATCTTTTATATTTTTCTTCCAGCCCTTTCTTTTTGCAGCTCTTTCCTCGCAACTCTCCACATCAATCTCATAGCATTTTTGTCCTTCCATCCAGTCTCCCTTTATAACTCCAACGCCGCTAGGATGAGGAAAATTTATACACTGATGATAAGTCGACGCTACACCCAAAATTTCGTGCAACCATGGCCTTCCGATCAATGCATTATAAGGGGACTCCACATCGACTACACAGAACAAAATTTCAGTTGATAATCCTTGCAAGGGTATTCTCATATGAACTTCTCCTTTAGGCTTATTCGATGTGCCATTGAAACCGTATATTTTATATGTCGAAGGTATCAACTCTTCATCCTTCCCACCCATAGTCTTGTAAGTATGGTAAAATAGAATGTTCACTGAGCTCCCCGTATCAATAAAGATTCTATTGATCGCCCAGGAATTTTCTGCTTCATCATCTTCGCCATCTACAGGTTTTGGATTAATTTCCAATTTGACGACCAATGGGCTATCATGCGTCTCTCTGCCTTCAGGAATCTCTTCTGCAGTGAAAGAAATAATCTGCATTTACCATTCTTTTAACTGCGACGCCTTCGCAATGTTCATCACTTCTCTATTATCAGCATCCCTCGCAAAAACCCTACTGAGAACATTATCATGAAAATCTTCAATTGCTCGGTATGAATGTATAATGGAATTGCAAAACAAATTTTTCGCTTTCGTTCCAACTTCTATTACGAATTTTCTTTCCCTTTTGCTGAGTTTGTCTTGTGCATTTCTGGCGGTGGTGGTAACGGTTGAACCTTCTCTTCACTTTTTAGAAAATGATTCAGCTTTCCTTGGTCAATCATTCTGAGAATGATTCTTTTTATATTTCTGCAGTCATTTGTTAGGTGTCCATGAAAGTGGTGGTAAGAACAGAACTCGTGGCTTCTATCACTTGGTGGTGGCTCATTCCCCATATTCCATGGTGCAGGTATGTTTTCCATCAAGAGTATAGCTTCCCATATTTTTTCCACACTAGTATTTAGTGGTGGCATTTTGATTTACTCCCATACTACTATGTGACTTCGCTGCCCTCCATGATAATTCTGCCTTCGACCTCCATAAGTTTCTTGCGGATGATCAAGTTTTTGGATTTTGTTATTGCCGCCACGGTTGTAGTAGTTCCTTTCTCTTTCAAATTCTTCCTGATCACGGCTTCCCATGGCTACTATCTTTGGCTTTCCATCATCTATTACCCTTTCTTGTTGCCCTTGCGAAGTAATCGCTACTGTGTTTATCAATTTGGGTAATAAGCTTGCATTCGCAGCATTTGAATTTGTATTCGCAACTGGGTATGATTCCATCTCATTTTGCCTTTCTTCTAGAGCAATATATTCCTCCTGAAGTTCTCGCAACTCAGTCATTGTAATTGTATTCTTGACTCTAAAAATTTGAATATATAACAAATTGGTTGCGAACATAGCGTTTATAAATGATAGAATAAGATATCTTTCGTCCACTCGCCCAGCCATTTCGCTACACATTGTCTTCCACCTCACAGTTAAGTGTCTCAAACTTTCGCCAACTCTTTGTTTCAGCCCAAATACATCTTCAATTCCTGGTCGCGAGGAGTTGTTACTTATATATGCCCCTTAGAATATAGCTTGTAAATGGTTGAATGACGTGATTGTGTTTCTTGGTAAACCCTCAAACCATTTCAGTGCTTCTCCTGTTAAACTTGATGCAAAATATTTGCACAGTATGGCGTCATGATTTTCCCATTGTAGCATACATCTCACATACGCTTTGATGTGTTGTATTGCGCAAGTTGTTCCATCAAAAATGCTGGTTAATGCGGGTAAATTGCACTTTGGGGTATTCCTCCTAACTGCACCTCTAGTGTAAAAGGGGTTTTCGCAGCTTCTTCGATGGCCTCATCCAATTGTCTTCTTCCTCCTCCCCTTCTATTGTTCAACATTCCTCTCATCTCTGCCAATTCTCTTAAGATTTGTTCATTTACATCAGGGTTCGAATTTATTGGTCTTTTTAGCTCTGCCTCTCTCCTTCTGCGTTCATGTCTACTTTGGCTTTCTTGTTCAGCATTTTCTTCTCTTCTTTCTCTGTGGCTTTCTCCTTCATCTCGTTCACGAATTCGCACACCATTATATCTATCATTTTCTCTTCTTGGTTGTCTATCGGTTCTCCTTTGTACTCTTTCATATTCTTCATTGATATTTCCATTGTTGCGATTTTGCTCGCGCCTTCTTTCTCGATTGTCATGATTGTTACGTCAATTGCTTCCTCCAATTCTCGTTCTTCCATTTCTACTCTTAATATTTCCCTTTCGCAAGCTAGACGCGCTTGTTCAATATAATGTCTTTCGATGTCATCTTCAATCTCTTTTTGTTTCCTCCGTGTTTCTCTCCCATGTAGTATTCTTCTTCTTTCTTCCTGATTTTCTTCACCAATTGGATTATTTTGCTGCCTATTTTCTTGATTTCCATCATTTTGGCCACTCTGTAAAATCTCAGGACGTGGAATACACACCACTTCCCTTCTTTCGCAGCATCCTTCACCGAGATTTGGCTCTCTTTCTAGATTTTCTTCATTAATATTTTCTACAGGTAATGTTCTCATCGTATCATCTCTAACCGATCCTGATCTTGACCTGGTATTACTTCTCCACATTCTATTCTGCAACCTCATATTTTCCATTCTTAGCTCATGGTTTTGCCTTGTTAAATTTGCACGCTCTTCCGCTTTTAACCGCCTTTCTTCATGTATTGTTTGCCTCAAAGTTTCTAATGCTGTGATTTCTTCATTTCCATGAATTGTTTCTCCCATCTCTTCTCGATTTCTCTCCTCTTGTCCATTATTTATCAATTGTTGCATTTCTTCTCTTTCTTCCGTAGAATCTGATCTCCATGTATGCACACTCACCCTATCATAATCTATTATTCTATTCGGTGCTGGTTGAATTGGTGGTTGAATTTGACCTTCTTCTCTATTTCTTGCGTTTATTCTTAATGGTCCACCTACTTCATTTCTCCTTTCTCCAGCTAATCTCCTGCTTCTTCTAACAGTTGTTGGTTGTTCTGATGCATTCCTTCTTCTAGCCATTTCTCAATTTCAGTAAGTTGTTGAAAATTATATGAAATTTCCTTCTTGTTACTCCTGATTCTTTCAATTCATAAAGTTTATCTCTACTCAGTCCCTGTTTCTAGCGCCAATATGTAGTTGCAGGAAATCCTACACTACACCCCTCACTAGAATTTACACAATTAAGTCATTTTAAGATGAATGATTATGATTTCTATTGATTGAATACTTGAATCTTTACAATAGGAAATAGAAATGAGTTAAAGAATTACAATCACTCTAAAACTTTCTCTCTCCTCAAGACTTGCTTAACAATTCAAAAAGAACTCTCCTACAACAGACTGACTCAACCCTTTATATAGGGTAGTACATAGTGGATGACGACTAAGGCATTCTTTATTTTCGGGAATGGTTTGCGAGATATCGCAAGTGTACAAGTATACAATCTCGCGACACTCTTGAACTTCGCCATATTTTCATATTTTCCTCGTGTTCTGGTTGCCGTCATTCGTTACGTCATTTATATTACTCATTTGCGACACTTTCGCGATATCGTCGTTTATATATCTCGCGAAGTATTGATGTCGCGATATTCCGATCCTACATCTGGAACATAGTCTAGATCGTTGGATCTATTCCCTCTGGCTACTCTTCGGTTCAACGGCTCGGGATTTGCTGCATTTGTCAAGACCATTCTTCGGTCATGATTCGACTCAGGTGCTTTAGAGTTAGCTTCGTGCAGGGCTTCGTTATGCTGGTGAGTTGCTCCTAAGCTTTGGGCGATCTTGTCTCTGAGCTCTTGGCTTTCTCGGGCCAGCAATGTAACCGTTTCTATGTATACCCTTTGGCTCCTCTTTAATTCCTCAAGCTCTGCCATCAACTGGGGGGAATGATTTGATCCTTGATTTGGGGTACCGTGCCGTCCCTGCCCACCAAGGGCCATGGTATGATCTTCATCTACCGTTTGTATTAGGGGGATAGGAGGTTCGATATTTACTACCTGTAGCTCCTCATACGGGGGTAAGGGTTGGTTTATTGTCAGCAACGGTTAGGTTATTGGTAGAGTCTAGTTTTGCTCGTTCGTTGGTGGCATCCCGAAGGCTGGCTGCGGTATTGACGATTCCGCAAATCCTTCTGGTTTCTCAAAGGCGCGGGTAGATGCTACGGCTTTCATGGCGTCGGCCTTGGCTGCATCTGCTCTAGCTGCATCGGCTTTTGTTGCCGCTGCTCTGGCTGCGTCGGCTTTTGCTGCTATCGCCCTGAGAGCTGTCGCTGCTACATCGTTTGTTTTTGTCGATGAGGTGATTTCCGCCGCATCTGTCTTCTGGTTCGTTGCTTTCGGCATTTCACCCTTCTGCTTGCTGCGTGTCATGACTGGTGTTGTCCTTGGTGTTTCTTTGGACGATGCTTTGGCTTTTCCTGCATCCTTCGTGTTTTCCATCTTTGCTTTCTTCGCCTGCACATTTCAAACATCATCAAAAATCCAACATCCATGTGGATCCTGTTAGCAAAGTTAATCCAATTGCGTAGACCAAAAGTATGACTCAACAGAAAGTTGTTAAGAGATCGTGAATTTAGACGAAAATTTGGAGAAGCAGATTCAATAATTGAAAACATGGATTTACTCATGGATCTGGGAAATTCTTTCACTGGAAAATCATTTAAAGTGAAAAATATGGAAATTTCTAAGAAGAACGCAAGTCCTATAATTTTAAGCATGGAAGATATGCAACATACTAAAGAAAGCACAGATCTATAAGATTCATCTTAGGTAAATATAGAAAACTTCAGAAAACGCACAGCTCTGTGGGTTTTGTGCCTCGAAAGCATAAATAACTTTTAGGAGAAGGTTACTTTCAAGCATGTTGATCTCGAAAGCATAAGTAACTTTTAGTATAAATCTACAGGAAAATTGTTTTTAAATCATCCATGAATAATAAACTTTAAACCCTACGCAGAAAATTGGTTTTAAAGGATCGATTTCGAAGGTCGGCTTAAATTCGAATACTATCATTTAGAGGATAGCACGGGGAGCCAGAAAATAAGCAATCGTAGGATAAGATAAATCTTTTACCGGGACATAGTCCCTGTTTCTAGCGCCATATTGTTAACACATAAATCACGAAGGCATCCATATGTTCACATGCGATGTTCACATCCATTCATACAGTCGTAACGGAGAATGAATCTTAAGTAAGCTATGTTGAAACAATGACTCATCGACTCAGAGCCTTCGGGCTCGTCCTTGTCTAGTCATAGAGAAGTATTCTAGTGATGCATATGATCGAGATTTGTAAAGTATCAATCGTGAAATAATAAGAACAGAAAGTAAAGTGCTTAATATAAATGAGACAATGATTTACGTGGTTCATCACTAAGGCCTACATCCACGGGGGTAGTTTCTTTACTATGTATTTAAGGGGATACAATGATAGTCCGGAGACTTTGGAGTGAATAAAGAAGATAAAAGGGGAGAGGAAGATTACACATCTACTTACTCTTATAATTTCTCTCTCTTCTATTCACTCTCTAACCACGAATTGGTCGACCCATTCTCTCTCAGTGGAGAGGGGTATTTATAGGGATAATACATGGGGTCCACTATTAAAGACAGTTGCAACCTTATCTCCTCGATCTTGGCGTTGATCCCGCTGACATCTTCGTCTTCGGCCGAAGGCTCCAACGGTCATGTTGGGTTTACGAAGGATCACCTCCTTCTATTCCATAGATTTGTTGACACGTACCCTATGTCTAGGGTATTTAATTTAATGCGGGTGGTTGGGGCAGTCTGCACGCGTCAGACAGATGTCTGGTGCCCCTGTCACATCTTCGTCAGCGCGGCTAACCCCCACCGTTGATCTTGGATCTACCTCTAGATGGACTAAAGCAGGTCCTTGGGTGCTCTCCAGTACTTCAGGATGATTCGTTCTTTCAGTGCTCCTCGTTTCTTAGTCGTTGGATCAGCATGTTGATGGACATATGTAGATGACAGATGCCCCTTGGGTGTTGGGACGCGGCATCGTATCTTGATGTATCAAGGATGCGTGTCTTCCACATGTACATCTTTCAACACGTGGCAGAAGATGGGTTATGTGTATACAGGTCGAGTTTATTATTTCTTACTGAAGCTACTGAAACCAGTTTCTGACCAAGCTTCTGTTGACATTTATCCATGGCTCCGATGACGGTGTGTCAAATATTAAGAAGTTTAATGAGAACAAGACTTATCAAAATAACCAACTGGCATTAGCCCAGTTGGCCAGGGGTTGTGCTCCCAACCTATAGGTTGTGGGTTCGCTGATCGTGTCAGGAAAACAATAATCATTCTTTAAAATACGGACCGGGTGAATTTTTTTCGTTACTCGACGAAATTACCCCTCTATTTTTTCACTCTCCACCAAAACTCACCACCATCTGTATTTCCAAAGAGCTCTGTCACTTGAAACACCAGCACTTCCAACCAAAACCATCACCACCGTCACTTGAAACACCAACACCTCCAACCAAAACCATCACCACCACCAAATCGATTTATGAACTTCAGCATTAGCACCACCATAACAACCACATTCTTCGTCTGCCTCTCTTAACAACCACCACCATCATTTTTAGTCGATTTAGAAAATATGAATTTTGATCAATTCGATCAACATCATGGAATACTAATCACTAAAAAGGTTTGTTACATCGCTTTATCTTTTCACTCTCCTCAAATTTGATTATACATGTTACAAGATTAGGGTTTTTAAGGTTGAAACTTTTATGAGGTTTGTCAAATTTAGAGTTAATTAGGTCAGTTTAGATTGAAATGTGAATTGGTTTTAGGTTAATTTGCGAATTTGAATTTTGTTTGTTGTATATAGGCAGTGTTTTGGTGTGACATAATTTTTTTTTTCATAATTTGGAAAAAAAAATTAATGTTTGGTGAAAAAACTTAAATTGGTTAATTCTTTTCTTAGACATAGTTTTTTCATTCCACCCCAAAAGCCCGACGTTTGTACGTGGAGAATAGCTGGTTATGAAACAAAATTCTGTGCACAGTACATGTTTGGTGAAAAAACTCTTTAAAGGTTGGCTTTATTTTAGATTTAGGTAAAGAGAATTTGTTAGAAATGATTCACATTTACTCTAGCATAAATTATAATCAACAGAAGATTCAGTTTATTAAAATAAGACATTTTGCTAATTATGTAAAATTCAGATGGATACTTTAGTTACCTTTTGTAACAACAAACTTTAATTTTCAAAATATGAAGAGAATGATTGTTGCTTTCTGCCAACAGATTTTCTTGTTCCTCCACACAAGCTTAAGAATTAGTTCTTTCGTTGTAGTAATGTCGCAGCCAACAGCTTTTCCTGCTGTGCATAATCATAGTTGATGTGGTTACGTTCTAGACATTAGCTTAGAACTTAAAGCTTTATCGATATTAATATTTTGTATCTGAAAAAGAAATCAACATGAACCGGTTAGCATGATTGACACTATCTGAATTTCTGATGAGGTGTGTCATAGCTTTGAGAGTTGAAAAACATCCATGAAGAGATACTATAGTGTTATTTAGCTAATAAAAAAATGAAATTAATGGGTTTCTATGGTAGTACGGAAACCTTATGGCTGATGCTCTTATGAGGTAGATAGAGATATGCGGTCTTCCATGTCTCATAGGCAAATGAGTCGTGAACAAAATGTATCCAGGTGAACCACAAACCATCATTCGAGTCACACTGGCTGCCAAACAACAAGAAAGATTATTAGATATTCCTCACAACACCCAATGAGTGGATCATGCTACTTAACTGTATGTTTATTCCTTTATGTTTTTATTCATTGTTTTGTTGATGTTTAAGTACTAGATGAGAAAACTTATGCAAGAGTGGAGGCGGAAAATAAAATTTTGGTGCAGTACAGGTAATGTTGTGTCATCGGATAAATCGAGAGAGAACAATCGTCTTTTGTTGCAGTGTATCATTTTTTTTTGAGAGTTAATATATTGAAGCAAAAAGGATTACAGAAGGCTATGAAGTCTGTTGGCTGCCCTTATCTCAGTTTGAGAAACTGTGATATGAGAACCTTCCAACAAACCATTATCCTCAGATAGTGAATACAAAGCATTTAAAACTAAAAAACTGGAATCATAAGCTAAAGCGTAGTGAATGAAAGATGGCATATGTCTCCAATGTTGCTTGTGGTGCCCCTGGTTTCTTGCTTGTTTTGCCAATTCATCCGCTACCTTGTTACTACTTCTATGGTTGAAAGAAAAACCCAAAAAAAACTCACATGACATCAAAACCCTTTTAGCTTCAGAGATTATGGCTTGGTTTCTCCATTGAATTGTGTTTGTCCTCCCTTGCGCAAAATCAATCACCCCTTTACAATCTCCTTCAATCCAAAAGTGTTTACAGTTCATGCTTATTTCCCATCTTGTTGCTTCAAGGAGAGTCAAAGCTTCTGCCTCTTCAGAGCTTGAGGCATAGAAATTCCCTGATCCGGCTTGGATAGCTGAGCCTGTTGCAGAACGAAGAATTAGTCCATACCCTGCTAGACTATTTTCATCAACCCATGAAGCATCAAAATTGATTTTATAACTGTTAGTGTCAGGTGGAATCCATCTTTTGACAGTATTGATTGTCTGAATCAAGGCTTGGACTGGTGTTGTTCTTAAGTTATGCATATTCCTTGTGTCTGGTTCAGAAGAACCATCCAATAGGTTTGGTGACCAGAATCTAAGGTGTCGTAACACTGCTAAAGCTGTTTGTAAACTAGTGTTTGATTTGGCTTCAAAGATCCTCATACACCTTTCTTTCCAAATAATCCAACATTTTGTAGCTACAATTTCTATCACTTTATCATTCGATTTTCCTGCAATCCAGCTAGAGTATAAACTCATGAAAGGAATGTCAGAAGTTAGATTGAAATTTAAACCAGCCAAATGGAGGAAGCATCCAAACTAACTTAGCATAATAGCAATCAAAGAAAAGGTGTTTCAGAGATTCACACTGGTGATTACAAAAGATACAATGAATGTCTATGTTATCTCTATATTGACCAAGTAATTTCTAACAGGCAAAGCATTATTAATACATTTCCATAGGAAAATCTTGATTCTCTGGGAGACATTTTCCAAAATCCTTCCAAAAAGCAACAGAAGATTGAGTATTCTGATTAGATTTCATTGTCTGAATCGTCTCATTGTTTTGTAGTTTAGCGTACATAGATTTCACCGTAAACTGCCCATTTTTTGTTAAGAGCCATCTTAACGTATCTTTTTTCATGTTTCCATTTAAGTCTTGAAAAAGCTTTATCTTTAAAATTGCATTTGAGAATGATTGGGGAAAGTTATTTATAACTTTTTTCGAGTTCCACTTCTGCGTATCTGAGTCAACTAACTCAGCTACAAGTGTTAACAAGTTTAGTTTTGAGCTACAAATATTTTCAAGGTTATCATTGATAGGTGTTGTAAAACACCTAATATTATATCTAGTATTTATGCTTTCTTTGCTATTTTCCTTGGGAATTGCATCTCTTATGAGTGTTTTTGAGTTATTAGGAACTCTGGAGTCGCACGGAGGAAAAGAAAAAGAAATCACTCTATTTGAGCAAGAAGGGCGAAAGCGTCATTTCGTGTGCATGTGCTATCGAGAGCACAATGGAGGATGAGGGGCGTTCATCTTTGTGGTGGCTCTTTTATTCACTCCTGTGGGGTGCCCCCGAGTAATTCCTATTACTACACAAGACCTAAATTTCAGAGAAAATCATTTCTCATCATTGTTTCTTCTTATCTCTTCATCACTACCTGAAAGAGACATCGGCAGTATTAGGAGGCTGAGAAATTGAGAGAGGATGGGGTATCTGTTAGCTTTCGACAAGAAGCACAAGAGCAATTTGTGTTGCCGTTGCTTTAAAATCAGTGAAGAAAGCTAGAGTTGTTGTGAATGTGCTATTGATTACAAAGAATGGAGTATTCGATGGAAGATTTTGAATCAGATCGGAGAAATTTGGGTTTGATTTCGATTTGTGATGGTCGAGGAACAAGGTGGATTTGAAACTGAGATCAAGACATGGAACCGATGAAGAACAGATGGGAGATTTGAGATTTTAGTTAAGAAAAGTCAGGGTTTATGTGAATCAAAGATTGTGGTCAGAGAAGGAGAACTGGAATCTGAGATGGAATGGATTCACGGTTTGAGTTTATATTAAGGGTTTTGCTGGCCGGGGGTTTAACTGAGAGTGGTTGAATTAGCTTTCTGTTGTCATATGGTTTGTGAGAGGAAATTGGTTCTAATCTGTGAATCCAGTGCTGTTGCAATGGAAGAAACAGAAAGGGGAGGAGTTGATTTGTGTTCTTCAAAATATAAACAGTGCATAGCCATCATCAACTTTCAAGTTTTGTTTCCAACAGTTGGCTGTTCCAGGCTTGCCATTAGCTAGCCATGAATTTGTGGGTCGTATAGGAAGAATGAGAAATTGACAGTAAGGGTTTGAGAAGAGAAAATGGTTGCTTAAGTTGGTGATTTGGTTTTGCTGAGATGGAATTGTTGAGATTATATGAGTCTGAGCTTCAAAATGGATCCGAGAGCTGCAGGTATTAGTGCAAGGAAATGGAGGTTGCAGGCACTGAGTTTAATATGTTGCAGTCAATGGGAGAAGGGACCAAGTGAGATGGTGGTACAGCTACATTTGGAATTAGCAGAGGAGCTGAAGCAATTGCTTGGTGGTCTGTGTTGTTAGGCTGTGTTGCAGAAGCAATAAAGGTATGTCTAGATTGAGAAGGTGCAATTGCAGGGAACTAAAGGGGAAGTTTGACTGAAGCACAAGAAGATAGCTGAAGCTGCTGGAAGAGACTGAGGCTGTGATGGGTAAGAGCTGCAACTGAAATTGCAGGAGTTGGTTGAGACTTGGCTGGTTTATTTGGTAGTGTGCTTGAGCTTAAACTGCAAATGGGAAATGAAGCAAAAACTGAGTTGGAGCCACAGCAAATGTATGAGTTGCATTCGCTGATGGAATTACAAGATATGGAAGTGCAGGCATGAATTGCACTGATGTGAAGAAGCTGCCAATGTTTGAAGTTTTGTGCAGATACTGGTGCTACTGATTGAATTCGATTGGTTGGATGTGCTATGCAATTGCAGGGAATAGGCATGAGTTGTGGTTTGCTCTTGAACTGATTGCAGCTGCAGGGGATTACCATGAAGCTTTATGTGGATTGATTGTCGGGTCGCTGTTACAGAAGCAATAGTTCATAAACTGATGAAGGAATGAGTGAATCTTTGGTGTATGCTGGAATGGGTGATACAATGAAGCCTGGAGCTGTGTTGTTGGTATGGAAGATGGCATGGCTAAGGAAGTGATGTAGTTGCAGTTGTGTAGTGCGAATGCTGGTGCTAATGGAGTTGTTCTTTGTGGCCAGAGAATGGAATTGGGAGTTGCAGCTGTAATAAATGTACCTAAAACTGATGGTGCGCAATCATGGAGCATGACTGAGGTATGGCCTGTGCAAACTGCAAATGGCCTAAGCTTAAGCAATTCAGCTCAGTCAGGCTAGTTGTGCTCTGACTCGTGTCTGACTCATTGCATCATTGAGTTGACTCGGGTAACTAGACCTAACTCGGTTTGACCGAGTTGACCCGAGCTGACTCGTTGACCGGTGACCGGGTGGACTTTGCCGGTCACCTGAGTTATTTTCCGTCGACTCTTCCGGCCAATTTTCGGCCATAATACCAGATTTACGGCGACCACTTTTAAGACATATTTTCACATGGGTTTTTCTCACATATGGGCTTGGTGGACCATTTGAGCTTTGGGCTATGAAGGCCTAATTTTAGAAGTTGGAGAAAAGCTATAAAAGGGAAAGTTTTCTACAACTTTGAGATCATAACATATTTTTTCTTGGAACTTGGGAGAGCCGGTTTTGTTTACGCTTCTAGGGTTTGCTTTTGTTCATCTTCTTCTTTTCAATTATTATTATTATGATGAACTCCATAGCTATGAGTAAATAAACATATTATTGGTTATGGGATAAAGTTGATTTCTCAATATGTTATATGATTCAAAGAATTAGTTTTGTCTCAATATTTTATTGTTTGTGATTCACAATTAATAGTGTTATATGATTTGATAGTTTGTTTGGTTGAGTCCGGAATCAATCCGATTTACATTCATCTCTAGAGCTATATTAGGATTTTCAATACGAAAAATTGTTTATCCCCGATTCTAAGTAGCATAATTGTGGGTAGTGCTTATAGTGATATATCCTACTTGTCACAAGTGAATCATAACTTTTGTTAAAACGTTTAGTGCTTTTACACATTCGTTTGCATTGATTAGTCTTATTCTATAGAACTTAATGCTTTTAGGGAGTTAAATCTAATTGTGCTTTTACACTTTAGGTTGCTTTCTAGGAAGAATTCACATATGCATCTTTTAATGTGGTTGTGATGAAAACAGGGAATTAGCGGGATATACTTGCGATCAAGGTATCCTAGGACTATTAGTAGATGAGAGATTAAAATACCAATTCTAATCATTGATGAAAATACATATTTGTGAATGATACTATCCCGTAACCAATATCTTCTCCTTATTGATTATTCCAACTATTTGCTTTGCTCTATTTTATTTTTACTTTAGTATTTCGCTTAAACAACAAACATTCCCCCTTGGTTACATTAGAAACTGAAAATTGCATAACAACAATTGCCTCTCTGTGGATACGAACTCTTCCTTACTTTGTACTTCATTTAAATTTAGTGAGTAAGAAAGTGAAATTATTTTTGACGGATTGACAACCGATCAAATTTTGGCGCCGTTGCCGGGGAGGCATACGGCTTGTTATTAAGTTTTTAGTTTCTTTTTATACTTTCTGCTTTTATCTTTGCTTTTCGGTTCTTGTCGTGTTTCTCACTTGTTTGGGAGAATTGTTTTCAAGTTTAAAAGCACTAATCAAGTTTAATTCCCTAGATGCATTAAGTTCTATGAAATCAGGCCAATCAAAGCAATCGAACGTGGAAAGCGCACTAATCCGATTTAACAAAGGTTATGGTTCACATATGATCATAAGAATATATCACTACAAACTATAATCATATTTATGCTACTTGTAATCCGGAATTATCACTTTTGCGTATAATAACCCTAATCTAGCAATAGAGATGAAAACAAACTCAATCGATTCGCGACTTGACTAAACAAGCATTCAAATCATGTAACAATATTCATGGTGAATCATAAACGATAATATGAGAGAAAACTAATTTATTGCACAAAAACCATGTTTGGAAATTCAACTTATTCCATAACCAATAATAAAATCTAGCTCATATTCATGGAGTTCATCACAAGAAGAAGAAAAAGACTTCATGGTTCTAAACCCTAGAATATAGTAGAAGAGATAATAATAAAACGTGGTCTTCCCTTTTATATTCTTTTTCTCCTTCCAAAACTAGGTTTTGTCTTCAAAGTCCATTAGTTGGAAATTCACCGGCCCACTATGGAGAGAAACCCGTGTGTAGAAATTATGTCCCAAAAATGCTCGTTGAGAAAAGCGGGATTGTGGGGAATCCCGCCGGAAAAGTCAGCCGGGAAAATGTCTCGGGTGACCAGGCAAAGTCAAACCCGGTCATTTGGTCAACCGGATCAAATCGGTCAAGGTCCAACTCGGGGTCAAATCGGCGAGTCAAGACCGGGTCGGGCTGAAGTCGAGATGTGGGTCAGATGGGTCAGATGGGTGACAAGGCTGAGTGAGCTGAGTGAATTGGCAGGCCATTGCACAGGCCTCATCAGTGATGCACTATCATTTTGCTTCATCTGGGAAATTCCAGCCATGATGGCTGCCTCACTTGCACATATCACCGACTTCCCGCACAAATCATCCTAGCATGCATCTATCATTCATCTGCATTCATCCAATCCACCATTCACTTCATTTCAGTCCCTTTCTCTCTCACAGCACCTCCATCATCTGGCCCATTACTCAGCTCCATACTCCACATTCTTTGTCAACTCATAGCTCAGTTCAAACTCGTAACCACCACCTGCAGCTTAACACAGCCAAGTTGCAACCTGCAACCAACTATAGCATGCACCTGCTCAAAACATTGCCACTCTACTCCATTTCATGTTACGATAAAGACCACCACAGCCACAAGCACCACCACTACCACCAACGCTCCACCTTCTCATCTGTAGCTCCAAACCACCAAATCAGCACCAATATCTCGAGTCAGCGTAATGCAGCTCCAATGGCCCCGTGTTATTCACCACTTTGCACCTGAGCTACATTCACCACACGCAACTCAGCCTAGAATCATCATTCTTCCACATTTCTCAAGTAAGAAGCTGCAGACTTCCATCTTTGCTCGGCTTTTGCCCCTATCACAACACTAGCATCTCTCGAATTCAATTCCATTCATCACCTGAGTTCAACCACAGGCCAACCAACACCCCTGAATCTCCATCTCTTACTTCATTCAGACCTGCAACTTAAGCTACTCTCATCAGTTCTTCCCATACTACTTCCCTGAGCTTCAATTCCATCTCTGATTTACCCATTAGCTCATCTACAGCACCAGCTGCACCTGGAATTTAGTTAACACCACAGCATAAACCTAACCATCATCTTGCCAGTAGCCCATCATATTCACCAGTACCAGCACAAGTACCAGTTTTATCATGGTTCCAATAGCACGAGACCCATATTTGCACATCAATACCCTGCAGTTCTTGCCAGTCCCTAAAGCTTCTTCCAACTATCCATTCATCTGCATTCCCTGTAAACCTAATACATTCATCTAATCAACATCCTTATGGATTCCACAATCACCATTTCCATCGGGCTCATGTCTTCTTGTCTCGATCTTGTACTCAAGCTCCTGTTCTTCTCTGAGAATAGAAAATCAACACAAACCCCTTGTTTCCAATTCGCACTTGAATCCCCTTTCCTCAACTCTCGCATCGACCCTTCTCATCTCGATTCAGGGAGAACTAAACCCTAATTTCAACTTCACAAACTCCTTTCTCTCCCTTTCGATCTACCGAATCTCATTATTCGATTCAACCCATACTTGTGTTCACTACCATCTCTGCCATTAATCCCTATCAATTTCTCGATTTCATCACGAACTCTTCAACCCCTTCTCCTTTCCTTCATCTTCTTCGATAAAACCATCTCGGCCTCGAGAGTCAACCATGAGAGACGATCCCCTTTACTTCAACAACTCTTTCTTCTTCGTCTCTCGATTGAACACCAACCACCAATTCTTTGAATGCTCTTCTCAATCTCTCGGATTCACAAAGACGATGTTGTTGTATTTCTCAATTATTTCAAGTGAAATTGAAGTGAGAATGATTGAGAAAGAGAATGAAATTCTCGACTAGGGTAATAGAGATGGGATATTAAGACACCCCAGATAAAATACACCCCAAGATAGGTGCCCCTTAACACTGGCTCGGCTCCCGATAGTGTTCCTTCAAATAGAGTTGACCCTTAACCGTGACTGGTCTTTTTGCTCCAAATGACTCCATTGCACCTAATAAACTCAAAAGCACACATAAGACACATAATTTACAAGAAAACTCGCAAAGAAAGCATAAATACTAGATATTAAATACGGTGTATTCTACACCTATCAGATTCCCCCACACTTAGACTTTGCTAGTCCTCGAGCAAATCAAACAAAACAATAAAATACAACAACTCCGTGTCGTCGAGGCTACGGTCACTTTTAGCATAAATAACAAGCCTTTAAACCCCTAGGTGTCCCTAGTGGACGAGTTATAGTCTCGTGAGGGTTTACTAGAGATATACCCACAAAACCTATATTTCCACTCCGTCTATTCGTGACAAATCAATGAACGAATCCAAATTGACTACAGGAGGAGGTACCTTGCAAATTCAATTCAAATATTAGTAAATAAACTCTAATTAGATAGTCGAACAAGCCACAATACTCGGAAACTAACAAACCACAATCACAATGAAAAGATTAAGAAGATGGATAAGATATAGATGTTGGCGAATATTCACAAGTGTTCGATGTTTCCCATATCTGTGGAATGGGTCACTTTTTAAGATAAACCTAATCCTATTGGATTGAGCTACTTAGGCTACATCAAATCAATTGGCATATACAAGGGAACCAAGAGTGACTTTATTCAACACAATAATAATATTTTTTTTTTTTTTTTATATGATTGGATCAAACATGGATCCAATTTCTCTTTTTTTTTTTTTTTATTTTCATGATTAGATCTTTTGGATCCAAGCGCATGCTTCTTGTCGAAAGTACATGATAGTTGCCTTGGATCCTGCATTCCACGCTTGTTTAGGCGACGGAGGAGGGACTACGTTTCACACATACTGCTATTCCCAAGTGTCTTTTTATTCCGTTTTGGTCTAATTGGTCGGTCTTTTTTTTTCTTTTTTCTTTTCATAAATTTTTTCATTTTTTTTTTTTTTTTCATATATATTTTTTTTTTTTTTTTTTCTAGTAACTCAATCACTCTATTTCATCCTAGCAAATTTTTAGTGACCCACCAAAGCACTTAGAGAACAATAGATAAATATGGAAAAATAAAAATAGAATGTGATATGGTGATATTCCGAGATATGGTAACAACTATCATGTTAATTTGTGATTTCTGAGCTATATTATTCCCTTTTAGTTAATTGGTTCCTCAACTCCTGCATTCAAAATGGTTCCATCCACTAATGGTGTCAAAAACAAACTATACAAACATATAAATGCTCCCCCACACTTAAACTTCACATTGTCCTCAATGTGTAAAACCGAAAGTTCTAAATTCTGACATAACAGCAGATAAAACGCAAAAACTGTGCAAATTGGTAAGGAATTTGGAAAAACTCCATTTCACAAAAGTTGTTCACCTACGTGTTTTCTACACAGTGTCAAAATTTCACAGTGTTTTGATAAAAGGTCTGACAGTTATGGTCTCTGGACTGAACTACGCGCAGTCTGAAATTTTCTGACGAAAAGGTATTCGTCATAATTCTCTTCTAAGATAGATTACGGACTCAATGAAATTAAACACGGGGTTGCAAATATGATATGAAAACATTAAAAAATAAATAAACGAAACAAAAATAAAATGCAAATGGATAAGAGATACAAAACCGGTGGGTTGCCTCCCACTAAGCGCTTGTTTTAAAGTCGACGGCCCGACTTAGCTTCTTGTAAGATTCATTCCCCATACACCAATAATCTGAAAAGTTGGGGATCCTTCCATAGAACCTGTTTTTCAAACACTAGCTTCACACAAATATTAGTAATATAAAGCAAAAGTGAAGCTATGAACCGATAAAGCTTCCCCACACTTATTCTTGTCCACACTTGGAAGTGTATAAAGAATATATGAGTCGGGTACTTCCACGGTTTCTTGGTCCAAAACCTGCATAGTATGAGAATCAAGTTTCTCTAATGACGGAAAAACGAAAACAAAGTCATTCAACAATATTTTGAAGCACATAAATTCAAACCAATAAGAGGTAAAGGAGAAGAAACAATAGGCAAAGGGTTAAATAAACCTTTCACAATCTCTTGTATCACGGAATCCTCTTCATCCTTGAAAAATCAAGTGAATCACTCACCTCTTGTATATCATGGTCCTCTATCAAACCTTGCAACCATTCTTCGTCCAAGCCCTTAACCATAGTCTCGACATAAACATCATCATTACAATCATGCACAAGTTCAATTGGGTCTTCCACAATATTGGTCATAACGGTCTCATTCTCAACATATTCCTCCTTTTTGTTGTAAGGCACATACTCTTTTGCGGATCCAAATTTTATTATAAGAAACTTTTTTTAGAACACTCGAAAATGCATCATCCTCAAGCTCCACCCTTTGAATAGGCTCTTGATCATTATTAAGATCAATGCTTGAGTAATCTACACAAGTGTCGACATATTCCTCTTCATCTTCATCTTGATCCCAAAAAGACTCCTCGGAGATGTCACCATGAGTTGTTTCAAGCAATGTATCATAATCACCGTCACTATCATAGTCAACATAATCTTGTCCCTCGCTTAATTTAGTGTTGCTAATCTCGAACTCATCCTTTTGAATAGGTGAATGATCATTATTACGATCAAGAGTTGAGTTAACTACACAATTATCCACGAAAGTTCCCAAGGATTGGCCTTTTTCAACATTAGCATCAATCAAATATTCATCACAAACCATATGCACATTAGAATTATCCATATCTTCCTTGTATTGATCAATGTCTCTTCGTAAGATAGTCATACTTTCAAAGTTCTTGGAGTTGCTCGTTTGTAGTCTCTTTAGCTTTTCAAATTCCTCTTGTAAAAATGGAAACTTTGTCTATAAAATTAGAGACTTTTTGTTCACGAACAAATGGAATCCTCCCATCCTTGTTGTTGTTCACACACATACCCGCCATAAGGTTGTTGAGGAAAACCACAAGGTTCCATGGAATATTGGTCATAACCAATGAATTGGTTTTGATTATACCCATGGAATTGGTAGTTATCACATTGTTGAGGTTGAAACCCGTATCCATTGTTCCAATATGCTCCTTCCATAGAAATAAGCACCTGAAATAAGATTCTCAAAACTAAGGTTAAAACCCAGAAAATAAGAAAAAATAAAAATAAAAATAAAACAAAAAAACTAAATACAAAAATAAGAAATCAAAAACAATTGACAATCGAAGTGGTACATTGACCGTCGTAAGCGACACAAATATAATTACACTTTCTTACTACTCAAAATATAAATATAGCAAGGGCAAGAAAGGATCGATCCCACAGAGAGGTCTAGGTTGTCAAATTGTTATGGTTCCTTATAAATAACACCGGTAGTTTTGTGATTTTATGAAATAAAATAAAATAAAATAGAGAAATAAGCAAACAAGTAATCAAGGATAAGAAAGTATTGGTTAAGGATTTCGTTTTCATTCACAAACATGTTTTCACCACAATAACTAGAATTGATATTTTAATCTCAACTTTTATCAAAGACCCTAGAATACCTTGATCGCAAGAATATCCCGCAAACCTCCTCATGTCATCAACAAACACATTAAAAGATGCGAATATGAATTCTATCTAAAGGAACAACCTAACGTGTAAAAGCACTAATCAAGTTTAATTCCCTAGATGCATTAAGTTCTATGAAATCAGGCCAATCAAAGCAATCGAACGTGGAAAGCGCACTAATCCGATTTAACAAAGGTTATGGTTCACATATGATCATAAGAATATATCACTACAAACTATAATCATATTTATGCTACTTGTAATCCGGAATTATCACTTTTGCGTATAATAACCCTAATCTAGCAATAGAGATGAAAACAAACTCAATCGATTCGCGACTTGACTAAACAAGCATTCAAATCATGTAACAATATTCATGGTGAATCATAAATGATAATATGAGAGAAAACTAATTTATTGCACAAAAACCATGTTTGGAAATTCAACTTATTCCATAACCAATAATAAAATCTAGCTCATATTCATGGAGTTCATCACAAGAAGAAAGAGAAAAGACTTCATGGTTCTAAACCCTAGAATAAAGTAGAAGAGATAATAATAAAACGTGGTCTTCCCTTTTATATTCTTTTTCTCCTTCCAAAACTAGGTTTTGTCTTCAAAGTCCATTAGTTGGAAATTCACCCGGCCCACTATGGAGAGAAACCCGTGTAGAAATTATGTCCCAAAAACGCTCGCCGGAAAACTGGGATTGTGGCCGGAATCCCGCCGGAAAAGTCGCCGAAAAATGTCTCGGGTGACCGGCAAAGTCAAACCGGTCACTGGTCAACCGGATCAAATCGGTCAAGGTCCAACTCGGGGTCAAATCGGCGAGTCAACACCGGTCGACTAAGTCGGATGTGGGTCGGATGGGTCGGATGGGTGACAAGGTGAGTGAGTGAGTGAATTGGCGAGCCATTGCACGAGCCTCATCGGTGATGCACTATCATTGTGCTTCATCCGGGAAATTCCGACCATGATGGCTGCCTCACTTGCACATATCACCGGCTTCCCCTGCACAAATCATCCTAGCATGCATCTATCATTCATCTGTAGCATTCATCCAATCCACCATTCACTTCATTTCAGTCCCTTGCTCTCTCACAGCACCTCCATCATCTGGCCCATTACTCAGCTCCATACTCCACATTCTTTGTCAACTCATAGCTCAGTTCAAACTCGTAACCACCACCTGCAGCTTAACACAGCCAAGTTGCAACCTGCAACCAACTATAGCATGCACCTGCTCAAAACATTGCCACTCTACTCCATTTCATGTTCTGAGCAGCACCACCACAGGCCACAAGCACCAGCCACTACCACCAACAAACTCCACCTTCTCATCTCGTAGCTCCAAACCACCAAATCAGTAGCACCAATATCTCGGTCAGCCTGTAATGCAGCTCCAATGGCCCTGTGTTATTCACCACTGCACCTGAGCTACATTCACCACCTGCAACTCAGCCTAGAATCATCATTCTGCTCCACATTTCTCGCAAGTAAGAACTGCAGCTTCCATCTTTGCTCAGCTTTTGCCCCTATCACAACACCAGCATCTCTCGAATTCAATTCCATTCATCACCTGAGTTCAACCACAGGCCAACCAACACCCCTGAATCTCCATCTCTTACTTCATTCAGACCTGCAACTTAAGCTACTCTCATCAGTTCTTCCCATACTACTTCCCTGAGCTTCAATTCCATCTCTGATTTACCCATTAGCTCATCTACAGCACCAGCTGCACCTGGAATTTAGTTAACACCACAGCATAAACCTAACCATCATCTTGCCAGTAGCCCATCATATTCACCAGTATCAGCACAAGTACCAGTTTTATCATGGTTCCAATAGCACGAGACCCATATTTGCACATCAATACCCTGCAGTTCTTGCCAGTCCCTAAAGCTTCTTCCAACTATCCATTCATCTGCATTCCCTGTAAACCTAATACATTCATCTAATCAACATCCTGCCATCATTCCACAATCACCATTTCCATCAGGCTCAGGTCTTCTTGTCTCAGTCTTGTACTCAAGCTCCCTGTTCTTCTCTGCAGAATAGAAAATCAACACAAACCCCTTGTTTCAATTCGCACCAGATCCCCTTTCCTCAACTCTGCATCGACCCTTCTCATCTCAGTTCAGGGGAGAACTAAACCCTAATTTCAACTTCACAAACTCCTTTCTCTCCCTTTCGATCTACCGAATCTCATTATTCGATTCAACCCATACTTGTGTTCACTACCATCTCTGCCATTAATCCCTATCAATTTCTCGATTTCATCTGTAACTCTTCAACCCCTTCTCCTTTCCTTCATCTTCTTCGATAAAACCATCTCAGCCTCGAGAGTCAACCGCAGAGACGATCCCCTTTACTTCAACAACTCTTTCTTCTTCGTCTCTCGATTGAACACCAACCACCAATTCTTTGAATGCTCTTCTCAATCTCTCGGATTCACAGCACAGATGTTGTTGTATTTCTCAATTATTTCAAGTGAAATTGAAGTGAGAATGATTGAGAAAGAGAATGAAATTCTCGACTAGGGTAATAGAGATGGGATATTAAGACACCCTGATAAAATACACCCCAAGATAGGTGCCCCTTAACACTGGCTCGGCTCCCGATAGTGTTCCTTCAAATAGAGTTGACCCTTAACCGTGACTGGGCTCCAGATAGCACATGCCTGTGAAATGACACTCTTGCCCTTATTGCTTATGAGTTCTTGTTTTGCCCATAACTTCTTCATACGAACTCAGAATGACTCCATTCTTTCGCCATCGTCTTCATCTTCTCGTCCTCTACACAATGAAAAGTAGAAATCTTGTATTTGAACGAGTTCCAACTGGTCTTTTTGCTCCAAATGACTCCATTGCACCTAATAAACTCAAAAGCACACATAAGACACATAATTTACAAGAAAACTCGCAAAGAAAGCATAAATACTAGATATTAAATACGGTGTATTCTACACCTATCAGGTACACAACTTGTGCAACCCGAAGTTACTGATTTGGGCAAGGTGGAAACACCAAAGGAACCTGTTTTGGAGGAGAAGAATGAGGATTCTCCCCAAACTTCCGAGGTACCTATTCCTAACTCTAAAACTCCTAGTTTCTACTTATGTTCCTCCTTTACCTTTTCCTCGCATTTGCAAGTTCTAAGAAGGCAGAACTAGAAAAGGAGATTTTAGACGTTCTAAAAAGATCCATGTGAACATACCACTCATTGATGCTATCAAGCAAGTTCCAAAGTATGCAAAGGTGTTGAAGGACTTGTGTACCAACAAACAAAGGCTCAAAGGTAATGAAGTGCTTAGTGTGGGGGAGAATGCTTCGGCAATCTTACAACACAAACTCCCACTTAAGTGCAAGGATCCCTTAGTTTTGACATTACGTCACAATTGGTAACACTACATTTAACAAAGCTATGTTGGATTTAGGTGCATCCGTTAATGTTATGCCGGCGTCAATGTATAATTCACTTGATCTTGGTCCTCTTAAAAAGGCTGAAATTGTATTGCAATTAGCCGATCGCTCTAATGTCTACCCAATGGGTATTGTTGAGGATGTTCTTGTGTAGGTTAATCAACTTGTATTTCCAGCTGACTTTTGCGTGTTAGAGATGGATGAAGGTTCACCGGACTCGTCTCTTCCATTGCTACTTGGGCGTCCCTTCATGAAAACGGCGAAAACCATAATTGATATGGATAAGGGAACGCTAACCATGGAGTTTGATGGAGAAACAATACGTTTCAACATTTTCGAGACGATGAGATATCCTAGTGATGTCCACTCTTGTTTCTCCATTGATGTTATGGATACATTGGCACAACAAATGTTTGAATTAAACGGTGATGATGCTTTGGAAATCGTGTTAACTACATCCATGGATAATGGTGTAGAGTGTGGTAATGGAGTCAAGGAAGCCCTTGGTGATCTTAATTCACTACAAGGATGCCTGGAAACTCATAATATCTCTTTTATTTCTTTACCATGCAGTGATGAAAAGCTTGTACATTCAATTATTAAATCTCCAATTTTAGAATTGAAACCTCTTCCCGACCACCTAAAGTACTTGTACTTGGGTGATAATGAAGAGTTACCGGTGATTGTTTCTAATGAGCTTAATGATTTACAGGAGCAAAAACTTCTAAGGGTGCTAAGGAAGTACAAGACGGCCATAGGATGGACAATTGCCGATATCAAGGGTATAAGCCCTGCCGTTTGTATGCACAAAATTCGTTTGGAGGATGATGCAAAGCCTACAAGGGAAGCACAACGTCGTTTGAATCCTCCTATGATGGAAGTTGTGAAAAAGGAGATACTCAAGCTTTTGGAAGTGGGTGTTATCTACCCCATATCCGATAGCAAGTGGGTGAGCCCGATACAAGTAGTACCAAAGAAATCAGGTGTGACAGTGGTGGAGAATGATAAGAATGAACTTGTCCCAACTCGTGTGCAAACCGGTTGGAGGGTTTGTATTGATTATAGAAAATTGAATGCCACTACTAGAAAAGATCATTTTCCATTGCCTTTTATTGATCAAATGCTTGAACGTTTAGCTGGACACTCTTATTATTGCTTTCTTGATGGCTATTCAGGTTATAATCAGATTGTGATAGCGCCGAAGGACCAAGAGAAAACCACTTTCACTTGTCCTTTCGGTACTTTTGCTTATAGAAGGATGCCCTTTGGCTTATGCAATGCTCCAGCTACCTTTCAAAGGTGTATGGCAAGTATGTTTTCAGAGTATGTTGAAAACATAATCGAAGTGTTCATGGATGACTTTAGTGTCTTTGGTGATTCATTTGACCTTTGCTTGAACAATTTGTCTCTAATCCTTGAACGATGTGTTGAAACAAATCTTGTGCTGAATTGGGAGAAGTGTCATTTCATGGTAACTCATGGCATAGTTTTAGGCCATATAATATCTTCTAAAGGCTTGTAAGTCGATAAATCTAAGATAGACCTTATTCGTGCTCTAACCCCTCCAACTACGGTGAGGGAGATACGTTCTTTTCTTGGTCATGCAGGTTTCTATCGTAGATTCATCAAGGACTTTTCCAAGATAGCATCACCACTTTGTAATTTATTGCAAAAAGATGTGGTTTTTAACTTTGATGAAAAATGTATGGTGGCATTCAATCGTTTGAAAGAGCTTTTGATTTCAGCCCCTATCATTAAACCACCAGATTGGAGCAAACCTTTTGAGCTCATGTGTGATGCAAGTGACTATGCGGTTGGTGCGGTGCTTGGGAAACGTGTGGGGAAGCTTCCTCATGCTATTTATTATGCTTCTAGAACGTTAAATGAGGCCCAACAAAACTACACAACCACTGAAAAAGAGTTATTAGCCATTGTTTTTGCTTTAGAAAAGTTTCGCTCTTATCTAATTGGTACAAAAGTTTTTGTCTTTTCTGATCATGCAGCGCTTAAGTACTTGCTTACAAAGAAATAGGCGAAACCGAGGCTCATACGGTGGATTTTACTCTTGCAAGAGTTTGATATTGAAATCAAAGACAAGAAAGGAATTGAGAACACCGTTGCGGATCACTTGAGCCGACTTGCTGTGGACAAGGAGACTATCCCATTGCGTGAAAGTTTCCCGGATGAGCAACTATTCTCAATTGCCTTTGGAGAACCATGGTATGCCGATATTGTTAATTACTTAGTTTCTAAACAAATCCCAAAGAACTTGTCTCGTGCTGAGAGGGACAAACTTAAGAAGTTTGGGAACCAATACATATGGGATGATCCATACTTATGGAAACATGGTAGTGACCAAGTAATACGAAGGTACGTTCCCGAATCTGAATTTAATTCTATCTTGTCTTTTTGTCACTCTTATGCTTGCGGAGGACATTTTGGGAGTAAGAGAACCGCTCACAAGGTACTTGAAAGTGGTTTTTATTGGCCAACTTTGTTTAAGGATGCACATATATTTTGTACAACTTGTGATAGGTGCCAAAGAACCGGCAATCTAGGTGCCCGAAATCAAATGCCACAAACTTTTATTCAATTTATTGAAGTTTTTGATGTATGGGGTATTGATTTTATGGGGCCTTTTGTCAACTCCCATGGGAATTTTTATATCTTACTTGCGGTTGATTATGTCTAGAAATGGGTGGAAGCTAAAGCCACCCCAACTAATGATTCTAAAGTGGTTTTGATTTTGTGCAAGCTAATATTTTTGCAAGGTTTGGAATTCCAAGAGCCATAATTAGCGATGGGGGTTCTCACTTCAAAAACAGGATTTTGCAAAGCTTGTTGACGAAGTACAATGTGTCGCACAAGATTGCAACACTTTATCATCCCCAAACCAATGGACAAGCCGAGGTGTCTAATCGGGAGGTGAAATCCATTCTAGAAAAGACGGTGAATCCAATAAGGAAAGATTGGAGCATGCGACTCAATGATGCTTTGTGGGCGTATAGAACCGCATATAAAACACCTATTGGGATGTCTCCCTTTAGGCTTGTTTATGGTAAACCTTGTCATTTACCCGTTGAAATTGAGCATAAGGCGTTTTGGGCTATTAAAAAATGCAACATGAAGATGGATGGGGCTGGAAAGCAAAGGAAGTTACAACTCCAAGAGCTAGAGGAGCTTTGCAATGATGCATTTGAAAGTTCACGCATTTATAAGGAAAAGACAAAGGCATTTCATGATAACATGATTTCTAGGAAACAATTTTGCATTGGGCAAAAAGTGCTTTTGTTTAATTCTCGCTTGCAATTATTTCCGGGTAAATTAAGGTCACGATGGACCGGACCTTTTATTGTTACTAATGTGTTTTCTCATGGTGCAGTGGAAATTCGTAGCATAGCTACAGGGAAAGAACTTAAAGTTAATGGCACCGGTTGAAACCATATTAGGAGAATTTCACTTCCGAAGTGGTGGAAGGAGTTCACTTTGTGGATGTGCTCCCTCTGGAGTAGTCATAGAAAGCAAGGAGATAGTCGGGCTGACGACTTTAAACCAAGCGCTAATTGGGAGGCAACCCAAAGGATGAGTATTTCTTGTCTTGTATTTATTTCTTGTCTTGTTTTTAGCTTTTTCGTGTCTTGTTTTTAATTTTTTCTGATTTTTTGTTAGAATTTCCCACCTTGACTTACTTTGGACGATTCAATTACATTGAGGACAATGTAAAGTTTAAGTGTGGGGGAGTGGTTAAGCATTTGCGTTGTAAATTTTTGAAATTTTTCAACTTTTGTGAAAACTAGTGAATAAGAAAACTCCAACTTATGGTTAGTTTAGAGTCACATAGTATACATGTCGCTAAGATTACATCGAGAATCTCATACTAGTGACTGAACTTAGAGATGACAGAGAACATGATCGGGTTTCTTAATTGTATGAGAGTTAAAGTTGGATTTAACCATGCCGGTGGCAAATAAGGTGCAGATCGAATTCGGTATTAGAGTAGTGATCCCCTATAGTGGAGACTACCCATGTTACATAATGTGAGGCACCAACCTTCAATTCTTTGTACCTGTCTAAATTTGTGCTTTTAGAGTGTGTGTCACCGTACGTAAACTCCGGGCAGAATGGTGAGCTGCCCAACCTCCCACCATAGAAGCACTATTTTGATCTCTTGAGTGCTATTTTTATCAACCATGATGGTGACATCGAATTGCTAACTTACATACCACTTGTAATCTTGTTCGCAGTTAGCACCATCCACCTTATGTCTCTCTACACCAACAGGTCCATAGAAACACCATCATCATCAACAAGAGGAGCATCACAAATTTGAAGGAAAGTTGAACACGTTCATGGTTTACAAGCAACGGTACAAAAATGAGCAGATTTCAAATTCAAGTAAAGCAACAAGACAAGGAGCAGAATTTTTATAAGTTGAAGACTATTGTACAAGAGTGAAAATTATCAAGGATGAGAGTTCGAGAAGTTTATGATATCAAGACATATAAGTTGTGAAGAATCAAGCGGTAAAGTACTTACACCATGGCCTTTGTACTTACGTTTTTATTTTATTTGTATTTTACTTTCTCTTGTCTCAAAAAAATAATAATAATAATAATAATTATTATATTTGAGAAGGATTATTACATGAAACTAGTTGGAAGCCTAACAAGCTAAGCTCCAACGACATACTACTACATTAATTGAACAGGTTGCTGTGCTAACCTACCAGCGAGCCTCATGGGTAACCTAGCCAAGGGAGCCGAAACGGCGGGAGGTGGGGCTGAGATTGTGTCACAAGGGGGGCAAGCTAACACTACCTTCCATGTTAATTCCTGCAATATTACGCCATTGGGGACTCGAACCTTGGACCTCCTGGAGCGCATTATATTTTGGGTTTGTATAGTTCGTTTTTAGTTTTGTATTCTTTCAATAAAGCCAAGGGAAGAAGGAATATCTATAATGAAGTTTCAAGCAACAAGGAATTTGAGGGAAAGAGTTACATTGTCAAGATTCTAGGAAGTTCAAGAGTGATCATCAAGAGTTGAAGACCGAAGATGAAGATGAAGACACCGAATGAAGACCGAAGACGTTTCTATGGATGCTGTGAGAGTGGTGCTAGCTGCATGCCGAACGGATAGAGGTAAGTAAGCATATTCCTACCTTCGTTAAGTGGTTGATTTCCTTTCTTAGAGATCGTCAGAAAAATGGGTTTTCAAAAATAATAAAAGATGTGGGTTTTCAAAATACTTGGAGGGTTTTTACCTTCCTACCATTCAACGTGTCGCAGATTCTCTCTTCATTCCTACACTGGACACATGTGTGACCCATAAAAAGTTGTTTATTATTGAGAGCAATATCATAAAACCCTTTCTTGTGAGGCAGAGTCGAGACTTTCGATCACTCCGAACCCGAATTTTTGTCGAGAAGGGATGGTTATTTATCTCTCAACTTTTAAGGATGAGATTGTGTTCATTTATGTGTCTAACTTCTTATGACTAGTGTGCAGAATCTCTATGTCTTCTTAGCGCGTTGGATGCTATCATTTCGGAGAACTAGTAAGTTGGAAAAATAGGTTTTGTGGGTATATCTCTAGTAAACCCTCACGAGACTATAACTCGTCCACTAGGGACACCTAGGGGTTTAAAGGCTTGTTATTTATGCTAAGAGTAATCGTAGCCTCGACGACACGGAGTTGTATGTATTTTAGAATTGTCTTGTTTGATTTTCTCGAGGACTAGCAAAGTCTAAGTGTGGGGGAATCTGATAGGTGTTGTAAAACACCTAATATTATATCTAGTATTTATGCTTTCTTTGCTATTTCCTTGGGAATTGCATCTCTTATGAGTGTTTTTGAGTTATTAGGAACTCTGGAGTCGCACGGAGGAAAAGAAAAAGAAATCACTCTATTTGAGCAAGAAGGGCGAAAGCGTCATTTTAGTATCTTTGTGCTATCGAGAGCACAATGAAGGATGAGGGGCGTTCATGCTTTGTGGAGGCTCTTTTATTCACTCTTTGTGGGGTGCCCAGGTAATTCCTATTACTACACAAGACCTAAATTTCAGAGAAAGTCATTTCTCATCATTGTTTCTTCTTATCTCTTCATCACTACCTGAAAGAGACAGCGGCAGTATTAGGAGGCTGAGAAATTGAGAGAGGATGGGGTATCTGTTAGCTTTCGACAAGAAGCACAAGAACAATTTGTGTTTCCGTTCTTTGTAAAATCAGTGAAGAAAGCTAGGGTTGTTGTGAATGTGTTATTGATTACAAAGAATGGAGTATTCGATGGAAGATTTTGAATCAGATCGGAGAAATTTGGGTTTGATTTCGATCTGTGATGGTCGAGGAACAAGGTGGATTGGAAACTGAGATCAAGACATGGAACCGATGAAGAAATTGGATGGGAGATTTGAGATTTCAGTTAAGAAAAGTTAGGGTTTATGTGAATCAAAGATTGTGGTCAGAGAAGGAGAACTGGAATATGAGATGGAATGGATTCAGGGTTTGAGTTTATATTAAGGGTTTTGCTGGCCGGGAGTTTAACTGAGAGTGGTTGAATTAGCTTTCTGTTGTCATATGGTTTGTGAGAGGAAATTGGTTCTAATCTGTGAATCCGGTGCTGTTGCAATGGAAAAAACAGAAAGGGAAGGAGTTGATTTGTGTTCCTCAAAATATAAACAGTGCATAGCCATCATCAACTTTCAAGTTTTTTTTGCCAACAGTTGGCTGTTCTAGGCTTGACATTAGCTAGCCATGAATTTGTGGGTCGTATAGGAAGAATGAGAAATTGACAGTAAGGGTTTGAGAAGAGAAAATGGTTGCTTAAGTTGGTGATTTGGTTTTGCTGAGATGGAATTGTTGAGATTATATGAGTCTGAGCTTCAAAATGGATCCGAGAGCTGCAGGTATTAGTGCAAGGAAATGGAGGTTGCAGGCACTGAGTTTAATATGTTGCAGTCAATGGGAGAAGGGACCAAGTGAGATGGTGGTACAGCTACATTTGGAATTAGCAGAGGAGCTGAAGCAATTGCTTGGTGGTCTGTGTTGTTAGGCTGTGTTGCAGAAGCAATAAAGGTATGTCTAGATTGAGAAGGTGCAATTGCAGGGAACTAAAGGGGAAGTTTGATTGAAGCACAAGAAGATAGCCAAACTCTTTGAAGAGACTGAGGCTGTGATGGGTAAGAGCTTCAACTGAAATTGCAGGAGTTGGTTGAGACTTGGCTGGTTTATTTGGTAGTGTGATTGAGCTTAAAATGCAAATGGGAAATGAATCAAAAACTGAGTTGGAGCCACAGCAAATGTATGAGTTGCATTCGCTGATGGAATTACAAGATATGAAAGTGCAGGCATGAATTGCAATCGATGTGAAGAAGTCGCCAATGTTTGAAGTTTTGAGCAGAATCAAAAGGGCTACTGCGATTGAATTCGATTGGTTGGATAGGCTATGCAATTGCAGGGAATAGGCATGAGTTTTGGTTTGCTCTTGAACTGATTGCAGCTGCATGGGATTACCATGAAGCTTTATGTGGATTGATTGTCGGTTCGCTGTTACAGAAGCAATAGTTCATGAACTGATGAAGGAATGAGTGAATCTTTGGTGTATCTTTGGAATGGGTGATACAATGAAGCCTGGAGCTGTGTTGTTGGTATGGAAGATGGCATGGCTAAGGAAGTGATGTAGTTGCAGTTGTGTAGTGCGAATGCTGGTGCTAATGGAGTTGTTCTTTGTGGCCAGAGAATGGAATTGGGAGTTGCAGCTGTAAGAAATGTACCTAAAACTGATGGTGCGCAATCATGGAGCATGACTGAGGTATGGCACATTGCAACCGCAAATGGCCTAAGCTTAAGCAATTCACTCGGTCGGGCTAGTTGTGCTCTGACTCGTGTCTGACTCATTGCATCATTGAGTTGACTCGGGTAACTAGACCTAACTCGGTTTGACCCGAGCTGACTCGTTGACCGGTGACCTGGTGGACTTTGCCGGTCATCTGAGTTATTTTCCGTCGACTCTTCCGCCCAATTTCCGGCCATAATACCAGATTTCCGGCGACCACTTTTGGGACATATTTTCACATGGGTTTTTCTCACATATGGGCTTGGTGGACCACATGGGCTTTGGGCTATGAAGACCTAATTTTGGAAACAAGAGAGCTATTTAAAGGAAAGACTTCTACAACTTTTGGGATAACATATTTTTTCTTGGAACTTGGGAGAGCCGGTTTTGTTTACGCTTCTAGGGTTGCTTTTGTTCATCTTCTTCTTTTCAATTATTATTATTATGATGAACTCCATAGCTATGAGTAGCTAAACATATTATTGGTTATGGGATAAAGTTGATTTCTCAATATGTTATATGATTCAAAGAATTAGTTTTGTCTCAATATTTTATTGTTTGTGATTCACAATTAATAGTGTTATATGATTTGATAGTTTGTTTGGTTGAGTCCGGAATCAATCCGATTTACATTCATCTCTAGAGCTATATTAGGGTTTTCAATACAAAAAAGTTGTTTATCCCTGATTCTAAGTAGCATAATTGTGGGTAGTGCTTGTAGTGATATATCCTACTAGTCACAAGTGAATCATAACTTTTGTTAAAACGTTTAGTGCTTTTACACATTCGTTTGCATTGATTAGTCTTATTCCATAGAACTTACTGCTTTTAGGGAGTTAAATCTAATTGTGCTTTTACACTTTAGGTTGTTTTCTATGAAGAATTCACATATGCATCTTTTAATGTGGTTGTGATGAAAACAGGGAATTAACGGGATATACTTGCGATCATGGTATCCTAGGACTATTAGTAGATGAGAGATTAAAATACCAATTCTAATCATTGATGAAAATACATGTTTGTGAATGATACTATCCCGTAACCAATATCTTCTCCTTATTGATTATTCCAACTATTTGCTTTGCTCTATTTTATTTTTACTTTAGTATTTCGCTTAAACAACAAACATTCCCCCTTGGTTACATTAGAAACTGAAAATTGCATAACAACAATTGCCTCTCTGTGGATACGAACTCTTCCTTACTTTGTACTTCATTTAAATTTAGTGAGTAAGAAAGTGAAATTATTTTTGACGGATTGACAACCGATCAATCATCTAAGCCTGGAATCCATTTATCTGTCCATATTTTTATCATGTTTCCGTCCCCTACCTCCCAACAGCTAAATCTATGAATGAGTGTTATTCCCTGTTTTAATTACTTCCAAATCCAACTTTTGTTGTAATGCTTTTTATTATGAAAGACTGAAGTATTTCAAAAATATTTATTTTTTAGTAATCTAGCCCAAAGTGCGTATTTCTCAGAGGCCGGCCTCCAAGCTAGTTTGGCTATCATAGCCAATTTCATTTTATTTGCTTCTTTAAAACCCAAACCCCCTAATATTGTTGGTCTACAAAGAAAGTCAAAACCTTTCAAGTAACATCCACCATATTTTTCCTTTCCCCACCAGAAGTCACGTTGGATTGCATTAATCCTTTTAGTGACTTTTTTGGGAAGGATGAAACAACCCATTTGATATATAGGCAGACTGCTCAGAACTGATTTATTGAGAACAAACCTACTGATGGTTATTTTCAATGATGTTGTAGTAATAGGGGTTGTCGTTCACTCGGACTTGTTGAAATTGATTTTAAGAATTAATAAAAGAAAATTATATACAAATATTGTCACAGGATGAAGAGTCACTAGGACGCAGGATTTCACTACTTTTCATATTCTTGTGGTTCAGTAATTAACTCGAGACAATATAGCTCAAACAAAAGAAGTTGTGACTCTAATTCCTTGCCAAAAATAGATTTCATAAAACATTATCTGTAAGTCGTAAGCATGACGCATCAAAAGTAATTTAAACTAAGCATGCGACATCAGACAAAATAACAAATAATTAATAGAAATCATAAAATAATTAAATCTATGCAAAAAGTCATATAAAGAATTAATTCATTTACCACAATCATGAAAAGTTGCTTCCTCCGTTGTCCCAGTGATGGGGATTAGCTCATCATGTTGGAAACACGCTCAAAATATGATTTTATTGCTCAAAGGTGCTTACAAATGATGAAAAGGAGAGATATCAAATAAAAAACCGGGTTTGTAACATTTATAAGTGTTACAAACCGAGCTGTTGCAAAGAACGATAAAACCTTCCTGTCGTTGTTACTGTTGATTTAAGACTGTCTCTGAACTACGACCCACAAATGTGAGTCGTTAACACTGTTGAAGAACGACGGTCTCCTGTGGCTCTTATGTTCTTCGTGTTCTTCACTACACCAGCAGAACTGTTTTCTCTGCAACTTTGATTTTCTTGATTCTCTCGTCTCTGTTCTAGCCCCTATCACTCCATCCCCATTCTAATCAACTCCAACACATTATATACTCCTCCAGACACCAGAATCATGCGTCATAACTTCATATATTCTTCAATTAATCGGCAGTGAAGAAAAATATTCTCGGGAATATTTTCTTCCCAGATTTAACTCCTGACGCGTTGATTTTCTCCCAGCACGCTCCAATCTCGTTCAGTTAGAGTAAAACACGGTATAAACACACACTAGAAGCGTTGATTCTCACAGGAAATCTTCAACTAACTCGTGACAGTCCGAGTAATACTCCACCTCTGTTTTGCTTCACTTCAGGTTATCTAGCCAATTTTAGTTGACGAAATCAACTATACCCTGCCTGTTAAGACTAGTCAAGTCTTCCCAATAATTACCAGCCGTTGAGTCTCCTTCAATCCCGTCCAAAATGCAAACCCTAAATCTGTCGTAGAATGTTAGCTTTTTCCCGCCATTTTTCTGATTTAAATTTGAGAAGAAGCTGTCCTCCCCTTAATCATGTATGGGTGTGCAAATAGCATTTGGCGCCCCACAGGTGTAAATAACCATAGGGATACCCCTTATCGGTTGGTGCCCCTTATTCAAACCGAGAGTCCGAATAGTAGGTGTTCTCCGAGGCTGCTCCGGGTCATTTTTCGAGCCGATTTTTCCAAAAATGTTTATTGCCCAAAAATACCTATAAACACAAAAAACACCAAAATTAATACAAAATCGAGTGCCAATAATATATAGTATTGAGATCAAATTAGACACAAAAATGTGTCTATCACCTACTTGGCTGATTTAGGGAAAATCCATTAAAGCTTTGAACTCTAGATTCCATCTTATGAACTATGTTGTCGAAATTTTTTAGTTTATATTTATCTACAAAAAGTGGTGCACCTAGATAAGAATCTGAAATGTTTATTTTTTTGATTTTTAAGAGTTTCAGCATCATTCTTTGATGTCTGGAATGTGTTCTCTTGCTGAAAAAAACACCCGATTTGTGAAAATTTATCAGCTGACCTGAAGCCTGGATAAATTGATTGATTGTATTTATCAAGTTACTGCAACTTGACAAATTAGCTTTGGTGAAAAGCAAAAAATCGTCTGCGAAAAAGAGATGGCTAACTGATTGCGTGTGTCTAGCTATTTTTATCCCGGTTATTTTCTTTTCATGCTCCTTAGCAATAAGTAATCTGGAAAAAGCCTCCATGCAAATGAGGAAGAGTTAAGGAGATAACGGATCTCCCTGTCTCAAGCCTCTGGTTGGAGAAAAGAATTATCCAGGAATTCGGTTAAGAAGAACTGCAATAGAAGCAGTAGAAAGACATTGGGCTATTAGAGTGCACCAATCCGTACTAAAACCGAAGGCTAACATTATTTGGTTTAGAAACTCCCAGTTGACCCTGTCGAACGCTTTCGACATATCAATCTTAACTCCTAACCCTCCATTTTTATTTTTCATCTTTTTTAGAGAATGAATTACTTCGTGCGCAACTACTATGTTGTCAGCAATTTGTCTAGAAGGTAAGAAAGCCGACTGATAAGGGGATATCATCTTGTCTAAACGATTTTTCAGTCTATTGGCCAGTAGTTTTGATAAAATTTTATAAGGTGTGTTACTCAGTCCTATGGGTCTGAAGTCATTTGGGCTTTTAGGATGTTTTATTTTAGGTATAAGAAAAAGGAAAGTTTCATTTAATTTAGGGTTTATTTTCTTAGTTCTAAAGATATCTTGAATTAGATTAATGATCTGTGGACCAATAATTTCCCAGTTATGCTTAAAGAAACTGACCAGAAACCCATCTGGTCCAGGTGATTTGTTAGCTTTCATAGACTTGACTACATCCCATATTTCAGTGGCACTAGGTATGGACATTAGTTCTACATTATCGTGATCATTTAAAATTTTGGGGATTAGATTCAGAATTTCATTGTCACTGTTAGTTGGACAGACTGAGAATAAATCTGCAAAATGATTCCTTAGAAGCTCAGCCATTTGGGGTGTCTTTGATACCACCACCCCATTCTGATCCTCTAAGCAATCGATGTTATTTCTTTTACTTCTTTTTGGAGTTTTAATATGGAGGTATTTCGTATTACGATCTCCTAAATTAACAATATTATCCCTAGATAACTGCTTAGCTATTGATTCTTGAATGTCATATAGTTTTTCTAATTCTAAAGTTTTTTTATTTATATTTTCTTGTTTGAAAGAAAGGTTATCATTCCTCGTCGTCATGTTTTCTATCTGTTTCAGGTTTTTTATTTTATTTTCCTGTCAGGAGCTCCAAACACAAACTTTTTCCAATCCGTCAAGTGTTCTACTAATGTTTTAAGATTAAAAATCACTGTCTCAGTTACATTTGTTAAAGAAATATCCCAAGATTGATGAATCAGATCAATACAAGACTTCTCTTTAAGCCAAATATCGAAAAAATTAAAAGGGATGTCATTGTTTGTAAAGCTATTATGAGCTACTTCGAGTTTTATCAGGTTGTGGTCAGATCCTATGTGAGGCAAGTGAGTTAGCACATAATCAGGATTCCTAGTTAACCATTCATTATTTATGTAAGCTTTATCCAATCTTTCTTGTATGTTCCTATAGCCATGTCTATGATTATTCCAAGTGAAGTTATTACCTGTGAATCCTAAGTCGAAAAGGCCTGCACAATCCAATAGTCTCTTGAATGGTTCAGCTTCCATACTATTGAAGGGCAAGCCCCCTTGTTTTTCGCTTTGGTCTGTGATTTGATTGTAATCTCCTATTACAATCCAGGCCATTGGATTATGAGCTATTTTCTCTCCTATGTTTTCTAAGAATTTCCAAGAATCAATTTTGTTGGGTTTGTAAGGACTACCATAAAAAGTTGTTAACGCCAAAGATGTTCATTAAAATTTGTTTTAACTAAGACATTGATCATGTTATTGTTCCAATGAACAATATCGAAATGAAATCCATCCACCTAGGCCAAAGCTAGTCCCCCAGCTTTGCCTATAGGATCAATAAGATGGATATTGGGAAATTTGTTGAGAAGGTGTTTCATAAGTTTTTTAGGTGATTTTGTTTCTGAAAAATCACGTCTGGTGATTCAAACTTTAGAAGTTGTTCAAGATGTTGTTTGGTTTTTTTATTGCCACACCCTTGTGTGTTCCAGGCTATTATCTTCATAACATAAGATGTACACCCTAACAATTAACAATCCTATTCCAAACGTTTTTATTATAAAGCTATAAAGTTCGAAACAACACCCCCTAATTATGAAAAAATTAAAAGGATATCCCAAATAACTACAAATCAAAATGGCTGACAAACAATGTATAAAGAAACCAAGTGGAACTCTAGATGCTAAAGCAGGATGGTATGACTCATCTAATTAAGCTTAATCAAGAGGAAAGGAAATAAGCAGGAGAATAAAATTAGACCAAATAAATGCAAGCAATCAAAGTGAATTTAGAGTATTGCAGTAAATGAAAATATACTAAGTAATTTAACAAACGTATAATGAGCATGAATTGTAAGAGAGTTTTGAGAGTATAGTAATTGTACCTGAGCCCCCTGTTTCCTTTCATCAGTAGCTTTCATCAAGGCAACAATGTTCTCATCAAAAGGAATAGATGCTGAACCCAAAATCACGGATTTTCTAAGGAAAGATCCATACTGGTTTAAATTAGTTGAAACAGAAACCCCCTTATTTATTAAAACAGGAGGAGATAATGGAGGAGATCTTGTAAGTACTGAAGAGTGACCACAAGATTCCAAATTCGAAACCGATTTTGTAGATTCATTTGAAAATTCACTAGAAGATGAAGAAAAAGTAATAATAAAAGTTGGCTTGACTGGTTCCGATAAATCATTTTCAGGAGTAAAAAACTGTTCATCAGAGAGATTTGGAGAAGATAAATCAATGAAGGCTGCAGGAGCCGAAGATGATTCTCCCTGATGAAGAGAAGGGTTAGGAATAAGATCCCCTAATAAGCCCTCATCATGAGTCTGAAAGTCCCAATCAGTGATCTCACGATAATCTGGTAAGGGAGAGAAAACAGTAGTCGAAGCAAATTGGATAACAAGGTTATTTTCCAAATCCAGATCCAGCCCATCTAAAGAGACATTGAGTCTGACTCAATTTCATCTAACTCAATTCATGCTGACTCAGAACTAGGTCCGTACAGTCTATCCAAAAATATATCAGAATCAATCAATTCAGCGTCACCTAGAACTGAACTAGAAGAGTAAACAAAATTCGGAGAGCTCATGGAAGCATCAGAGTAATATGCCAAATCTATTTGATCGTCTAAAAGTACTTTAAACTCGTCTTCCCAACTTTGAGATTCATCACCAAGGTCAACAAAGGGATTACAATCATAAATCCCTTCCAGCATACGATTTTCAAGAATAACACAGTTAGTATAAACATGTCCCAATCTATTGCAGTTGGAACAGATTCTATGAGGGAGATTCATGTAAACGAAGTAAACAGTAGATTCAGGATTTGAACCCACTTTGACTCTAACTGAATTTGGGATCTGTCTCTCTATGTTGAGTTCTAGTTTGACAAAAACAGGGTCGCCAGGTGCAGGTATTGCAGTAGGGGGTAAATTTCAGAGACTTGACCCACTTTCATGCAAAGTCTAGCTATTATGCAATCATGATAGTGGAAGTTTTTAAGGTTAAGAAGCTGAACCCAAACTGAGATGAATTTCAAAGAGTCTCTTTCAATAAGACCATCAGAGAAAAAGGCACACATTGGAAAGGCATCCCCATAAACATGCCATGGTCTGTAAGCCAGGATCGAAGCTATATGTTCTCGTTGGGAAAATTCTATTAAAAACAAGTTCTCCTCTAAAGAATGGATTTTGAATTTTATCCTAGGACCCCATCTATATTTTAAAGCATATTTGATGTATTCTTTGTCAAAGATGGAGGTGGAGAAAACTCTCCCAACCAACGAGTTTTCACAGTTGAAATTGACATTTTCAATGATTAGGGGGAAAGCATGCGGATGAGGAAGGTCACGAGTGGATGCACGACTAGTTATAGATGGAGCATTTAAAGCTGATAATCCAACATGAAGATGCATGGTAAATTCATTTGAAAGGAAGGCATATAAAACCTGGCTTGATTGGGGTATACCCAATAAGACAAAATCAGGTCATTATGAAGTAAAGCCAAGCTACCCCTTAACCTAGATTTTTCTAAATGGCTAAAATGCCCCCACAATGATTAACTTTAATTTAACTAAAATGATTAGATTAGTTA
>JAJJWW010001739.1:0-61869 GCA_023531295.1 Papaver armeniacum | reverse complement strand
CACCTTGTTTTAGGTGTGGATTTACCGGACATTGATACAAGCATTGCAAGGCTAGTGCCAATGTAGCCGCGAGCTACAAAAAGTACCGGGAAACTCTCGAACAAGTGGCTAACTATATGGAAGAAAATGATGTAACCCACACGTCCAACCTCACAATCTCAGATTTCCTGGGCAATGAGGACTTTGCCCCAACTATGGATGTGCCTGATTTTGCTTGGGCCTAAGAATTTAGTTTCTGGCTTGCTAGACTCTGTCTGTTTTTAGATGTTTTGGAGTTTTTATGTTATCTTAGACTATCGTTTGTTTAATAGTTTGAGTAAGTGTTACCGTTGCTGAACATGTTCTTACCATCTTTATGTTATGTGTATGGATTATCTATAAGTACTTATTTTCTATTATGTTCTATAGAATTTTACTTTGTTTATGATAATCTGTTGTTTAGCATATAAATTAGAATGGAAAGGACGCCATTCTAGTAGAACAAAATTCTCTAAAGGAAGTGAGATAAATTGTTCGTTTTTCTTTGTTTGTAACATTCCTTCCTAATGTACTTGTAGGAATGTCTCCAGCAGAAATTGAATGTCTAGTTGATAGTGCAACCACCCACACTATCCTAAGAAATAGACAATTATTTGTCGATTTTACACCTTATAATACATTCGCTGACTACGATGATTGGATCATCGCAAGTAATAATTGGGCAGGTACTTGCTCAATTCTTGTTACCAAACGACACAATGATTAAATTCACGAAGCTCTATATGCACCAAGAGCGCACCGCACTTTGTTAAGTTTCAAGGATATACGCGCAAATGGTTATCACTTAGAAACTCACTGTGAAAATGAAATTGAGTATGTGACCTCTAGTGAATGCGGAAGGAAGCGCATCTTAGAGAAACTAATGAGTCACTCTAGTGGATTGTATATCACCACTATTAGGATTATCGAATCCAATTTGGTTGCCGACGATGAACTGTTGGCCAGTGACTTATATAAGCTTTGACACGATCGACTAGGGCACCCAGGTCGTGATATGATGATCCGTGTTTTGAAGAACTCACACGGACATCCGTTCTTTCGAATGAAAAAGAAAATGGGACAAAAGATTGTTACAATGCAGAGTAACAATGTGCATTCTAAAGTAAATGATGCATATTTTATGCCTTCTAAAGCAAGAGAAGTGCAACCTTCGTCTTCCAAAGTAATTGAAGCGCACCCACTGTCCCATTCTTCTTCGTTGTCCTTATCGAAGGCACATCGCTCATTCTGCAAAGCTTGTCTTTAGCAAAGACATGATCGAGACCATCCTACGCTAAAGATACCCAACAAAATATTCCATTTTTACAAAGAATACAAGGTGATATTTGTGGACCTATACATCCAGAATGCGGACCATTCAGGTATTTTATGGTTACAGTTGATGCTTCACCCAGTTGGTCACATGTTGCATTGTTGTCCATAAGAAATGCTGCATTTGCTAAGCTCCTAGCACAAATTATACGACTAAGGGATCACTACCCTGATCATCCAATCAAGTCTATTAGACTTGATAATGCTGGAGAATTAACATCTAAAGGATTTGATGATTTCTTTGTATGTCTAATGGAATTGACATAGAGCATCCAGTACCCCATGTACACACTCAAAATGGTCTCGTAGAAGCTACTATCAAAAGGTTACGATGATAGCTAGGGCATTGGTTATGCGTTCCAACCTGCCTATTACTCGCCCTGGGTACGCCATATTGCATGCAGCATTACTTATTCGCTTTAGACCCACTGCTAGCCAACCATTTTCTGCGTACCAGTTGGTAACTGGATATGAGCCTGATATTTCACATTTACGCATATTTGGTTGTGCCATATACGTGCCTATTACGCCCCCACATCGTACTAAGATGGGTCCACAAAGACGAGTAGGTATTTATGTTGGATATGAATCCCCAACAATTATCCGCTACTTAGAACCTTTGATAGGCGATCTCTTTACCGCTAGATTTGCGGATTGTCACTTTGATGAGACAACCTTCCCGTCGTTAGGGGGAGGTATGGAAAAGGACTTCCAAAGGGAACGACAATAATTGTCGTGGTGTGTTCTCACGTTGTCTCATCTTGATCCCCGCACTCCACAATACGAAAGTGAAGTGAAAAGAATTATCGATCTTCAGAATGTGGCAAATTCAATGCCTGATGCATTTACTGATATTGCTAAAGTAAATAGATCACATATACCAGCTGCAAACGTGCCTGCAAGGTTGGAAATTCCCGATAAGGGAAAAGGTACCATAAATATAGGTACCAAGGCTGCACTTGGTGGAAGTGTAGCTGAGGACGTGGCCCCCAAAAGGAAGAGGGGGAGACCACTTGGTTCGATCGATACTTAGCCAAGGAAGAAAATGGCGAGTAAGGCACAAACCGATCCATATATCATCAATACAGATAATTCATCTCATGAGATTGTCTGTGATTACAGTTATGTCCATGAATCATCACTGGGGGATGCCCCAAAGTTTGAATTGATTCCAGAGAACAAAGAAATCTCTATGGATTGTGAAAGTTCATACGTGTTGATAGAAAGATCCTCCATGCATATTGATGATATATTCGCATATACAGTTGCTCGAGAGATTATAGAGCACGGATGATATCGAACCACGCTCTATTGCAGAATGCCAAAAGAGAGCATATTGGCCTCAATGGAGAGATGCAATCCGTCTTTGAATTAAATTCACCGGCAAAAAACGGTTATTTGGTGCGGTAGTGCTAGCCCCACCAGTGTAAAGCATGTAGGACATAAATGGGTATTTGTCGAAAAGCGTAATGAAGAAGAACGAAGTCTTGAGATATAAGGCTCGCCTTGTGGCGCAAGGTTTTTCACAATGCCCTGTGATTGATTACGAAGAAACGTACTCTCCTGTAATGGACGTCATAACGTTCCGTTACTTAGTCAGCTTAGTAGTTTCAGAAGGACTTGAAATTCAACTTATGGATGTGGTTACCGCATATCTCTATGGGGATATTGATACAGAGATATTCATGAAAGTTCCAGATGGACTTTCATTGCCCAAATCAAATAACTCTAAACCACGGAGTGCGTTTGCAATTCAGTTGAAACGCTCACTTTAAGAATTTAAGCAATCCGGGCGGATGTGGTATACCCGTCTAAGTGATTATTTGATTGGGAAGGGATATAAAAATAATGAATTGTGCCCCTGCGTGTTTATAAAGAAAACAAGTTCCGTTTTGCTATTATAGCTGTCTATGTTGATGACATGAACATAGTAGGTACTCTTGATGAAATAAGAGAAACCACAAGCTATTTGAAATCCGAATTTGAGATGAAAGATCTTGGGAAAACTCGAATGTGTCTAGGACTTGAACTAGAACATCGAGCTTGTGGAATATTAATCCACCGATGCATATGTCCAAAATATTCTCGGGAAATTTAATATGGACAAAGTGCACCACGCTAGCACTCCCATGGTTGGTCGAACTTTAGATGTACATAAAGATCCATTTCGTCCAAAGGAAGATGGCGAAGATGTATTGGGAGCTGAATATCCCTATCTAAGTGCAATAGGCGCATTATTGTACTTAGTACAATGTACTCGACCAGATATCTCATTCTCGGTGAATTTGTTAGCTAGATATAGCTCAGCACAAATGCAGCGTCATTGGAATGGTATAAAGAATATCTTTAGATACCTAAAGGGAACCATTGACTTGGGTTTGTTTTATCCCTACGAAGACGAAAGGAGAGATGCTAATGTGATTGCGACTCCTTACACTGGAACCCCAAATAATGTTTTGGTTGTTTTTGCTGATGTTGGGTACCTCTCAGACCCACACAAAGGTCGATCACAAACTAGATACGTGTTCATTATCGGGAATACAACGATATCCTGGAGATCGACCAAGCAAACCCTTGTGGCTACCTCCACGAACCACTCTGAGATCATTTCCCTACATGAGGCGGTTCGTGAGTATATATGGTTAAGGTCTATCATTACACATATTCGAGGGACATGTGGTTTGAGTTCTACCACTGAAGAGCCAACTTGCATTTATGAAGATAATGAAGCTTGCATCGAACAGATGAATCAAGGGTACATTAAGGGTGATAATACAAAACATATATCGCCGAAGTTCTTTTACAATCAACAACAATAATGTCTTCTAAACATTCAAGTCAGTAAAGTAAAATCTGATGAAAATGTGGCAGACTTATTTACTAAGTCATTACCTAAGTCCACATTTGAAAAACATGTGAGAAGTATAGGACTAAAGAGATTGTCCGAACTTCCATGACTCCATAGGACTAAAGGAACCGTCCACTCCCATGAATGTGTTAGACTAAAGAAACTGTCTTACATCAGGGGGAGCACCTGATGGTATGTTGAACTCTTTTCCTTCACCGAGGTTAATTTTTCCCACTGGGTTTTATTACTTGGAAAGGTTTTTAATGAAACAACAATAATATTAATCATGGGGAGATGTCAATATCAGGGGGAGCATCTAACGATGCAATGATGACATCAAATTGTGTTGTACTCTTTTCCTTCACCGAGGTTACTTTTTCCCACTGGGTTTTGTTACTCGGCAAGGTTTTTAATGAGACAGCAAAAACACTATTAATACAACTCACAGGTGAGGTTGTTCTTCTCCTTACGAATGTTCAGGTTTTTGTGCAAAATATTTTTCCTGACACGGTTCCACAAAGGAGAAAAGTCTTAACAAACGACGCCATCTCAAAAGTTCAAATGTCTTTCTCCTTCGACCAGTTTTTCATCAACGAACGTTTTCTGGCAAGGTTTTGACAAAGCAATGAGTTTGTGGTGATGGTCATCCAAGGGGGAGTGTTGTAGTAAAGTGGTCCATGGTATGGATGACCACACTTTATGTCTAAGTGCATGGCACATGTCTTTATGTTAGACACATGTAGAACTAGGCCTTTGCTACTAGACACATGTAGCTCTTCTTTTGTCCTTTGTTATAAGTGTACTAACACAAGCTCCCCCTTCTTGTATTTATATGGAACTAATGGAAATGAAAGAAACACCTGATTTCTCTTTCTCTCTTTCATACTTTGTCTACTTTATGTTTTGTCTCTTATTTTGTCTACCACTATAAACAAAACACGATTTTCATTTTTCTCTTCTCAATAATACCGATAGATTGTTACACCTGTCATTCAAGCATGGATTGGGCAGGGACATGTGGCCTAAGAATAGGCATTATGATAATTATGGTTTACCAAAATAAATCGGAAATGGTACACTTGACCGCATGTTGAATCCCGCGGTCCATCCTGCCAGACACAGAATTTGGGGTCCCTTGACCCGACGGTTTAGCAGGGGGTGGGTTTAGGGTGGGACCCACCCCCATTGTTTCAGTCGAGATGAACCTGCGGGATTCAACCCACGGGACATCAATCATTTCCGAAAATAAAATAGAATATGATTATGAAGTCCGGAATTTAATGTTTGCGGCTTTGTGCGTCGAAAAAATATACTGATATTTATGGTGTGGCTCTGTTAACAACTGAGATGATCGTGAAAATGAAAGTTTGGTTAGGTTTTGGTCGGCCTCCACTTCTGCAGCAGTAATCTAGTTTAAGTAATAATAAATAAATAAAATGGTATGTGTTCGATCACTTTACCGGACTTTTGGGGAGTAGTAATAATTATGTTATCACCCCATTTAGAAGATACACACCCCAACTTGCAGTACTCATTGATTTGATCTACTTGATGTGTTACGTAGGTATGTTCTTCAGATTACTCTAGTGACCAAAATCAAATTGGATTAAAATGGAATCTTTTGTATTCCTGAAAAATAAGTAAAGCTACCATATAAAAATCTAATTCTTTTAAAAACCTAAGTCATATGGGCTCCCACGTTGGAAGGTGATCCTCACCCTCCCCTTCTCAAATTGCTTAGAAATTCTCTCTTTTTGTGCCATGTCATCCCTAATAATTCAATGCTTGTACAACAGTAGTGTCCGGTGTGTCACGGGACGGCCAGGATACATTGGAATTTCTAACTACTGGCTAGGATCTTCCCTTCCCTCCTAGAATGACGTAATGATCCAATGGATGGCATTTTATCCCGTCCCAAGCTAGGTTTATTAATCTAGCCTCTTAAATGGCGAATCATTTAGATGTTTCCATTCTCTCTTCCTTCCTCGCTCTATTTTTGTAACGCCTTAATAAAACCCCTATTTAGTGTATCGATTCAATCCCTAGCTGTGATTCAATCTTTCTTCATTCAATTTCTTAATCATTACTTCCATTTTTTCATTGTGATTTAATGGTCGCTCCAAATTCCCATTGAATTTCAGAATTTCAAAAAACAACAACGGTTCTAGGCTTGCCTAATAATGATATTTCTCAAATTCCCGTTCAATTTCATGGATTCAATTGACTACTTTGCTTCTATAAATTATCTCTTCAAAATCGCAGATCGACATCAGTCTCACCGAGTCGACATGTAAGTTTTGCCTTCTCTCCTCCCCCTTTTCCCTTTTTGCATCCGGGTTTTCGCTTATGTTTAGTTACTGTCGATTCACGTAATATTGTGATTTATAAATTAATTCTGAGGATCGCTGTTTACTTCATACTGATTTGTTCCCCGGTTGATTCTAATCAGTATTTGTGTTCTTCGCTATTTTACTTATAGTCGAGGCTCCATCTTAGTTCAGTTTATATTGGTTAGGTTTAAGTTCCCATTGGTGTAATTTTGTTTATAATTTTGTGTGTTTTGTTAGGTTTGATCTTCTGCTTATTATGTTTTTTTTCTTTTTGATTTTTGAGAATTGAAATTTTGATTTTTCCAGCGTTCATAACCTCTGATTAATTTTGGTTTCTAATTCTTTATATCTAGCAATCTTGAACCATTTCAGATGGATATTCCTGTTGAATCAAAAGTGGTTGTGTTGGTATAATCGCCAATAACATTTTTCCTTACGTTTTTTCTTAGGAGCTCTTTATACAACAGATTTTGCATATATTTTTTGAACGAAACATGAATTATGTCTTGGTTATTATCAATTTTAATTGGACGCCTGAAATTTGATTTAAATGCATGTAGTTGCCCGAACAGAGAAAGCAATGGCATCACGGTGATCACCCGCAAACTTTAAAAGGTAGGATCCTTGGCCACACATGACACACTCAAGAGCTTACGATCGCTTGACGAAGGAAAACAAGCATCATTACCGTCTGCTTTACCAGAAATGGGAAGAGTTGGATTTCATGTCGACCAACGACGTTACTGGCGTTGATATGGTCATTGTTGATGAGCAGGTAACAATCAGGATTAAATGGACACCTAAATTTAAATATACCAATAAATTTTTTTAATTAGATTATAAAAAAATGTAAACTTGAGTTTGATAATAATGTCGTCGTATCTTATTGGTACAGGGAGAAGAGTTACATGCCGTCATACCCAAAAATCTTATTTGGAAGTTTGATAAGTAGATTCGGGATTGGTGTATGTACTTTATGCATAAACTGCACTTGACCACTGCTAAAGTTCCGTCCCCGCACACAATGAGAAGAGGGGCTTCTTCCGTGCACCACCTCCGTCACAGCTCGGACGCCTATTCCGTGGCCATTATTCCCCGTAAATTCTGTTTCACCGAGTTTGAATCCATAGAATCGAATCTTCATAACATACATCTTAAGGTAATATGAAACTCGAATACTACCCATTTGTTGTTTCCTATGTTTTTACAATTTTGAACCTAATAATGATAATAGAAGTTCCAGACATTATGATCACACAAACTGATTATCTTTGCCACCGATAACATGCCAACTTTATAGATGCCTCCGAGAATCTTCTTCCAACTTTACATAATTTGAACAAGTTATGATGTATTTTACGTGGCCCAAATTTTCTTCGACTTCTGTGTTACATCCATTTTGGGTTTACTGACCTTTGCAACCTTTCTGATGCAGATGTGGTTGATTTCTTAAAAGCAGTCACCAACATCCAGTTGCTTCAAAGGTCTGGTGGGCAATCAAGCCGAATGCGCGAGATCACAATTGAAAATCTCAGGTGAACGCACATTACTTTACCATAACAGAATCCGTTAGTAAATATGCATAATCCTTCAACAGGGGCACAACTATGTAAATTTCTCTATGGGGATCTGCTGCCAACCAAGTAGGGCCAATTGATTGCGACTCCATCCCACGTCCTGTGTTGGTTGTCATGTGCTCCACTTTTGTTAAGAAATTAGTTATTCAAGATTTTCCCACCTTTTTTACCTCGCCGCATCTTAAACAAAATCTCCAACTCTAAAGAATCTAATTCAGGAGAATCACCCTATCTTCGAAAAAATGCAACCAAAGTGTACGCGGATGCGACATACCGAAGTTGTTGAAATGCGAGAAAGGTTAGTAAATACCTCCTTAATGTCATCTCTGTTTTCTACCAATCCTACTGTTTTCACTTAATATTGTTTGAGGCTCATTCAACAATCATTGGATGATATGCAGTGCCCTTATGCTAGACCACCGCGCCATATTACAATCCGATTAAGAAAGGAAAAGTACCTATACATATTGATCCCGACAGAAAACAATATCTCGATTCTTTATCGCCAAATGGGATCCAACTGCGCTTAGTATTTCCATTCCCGTAATAACAAAGTTCAGACAAGTAAATGAGAGAAATTGAAAATGGTTTGAAATGTTTGAAAAACCTAATATCTATGTGTTGATGGTGGTTTTTAAACAAGGGGTGAAATCGTAAAACCCCATGACCTAGTGTTAACCGCAACACATTAACTAAGAGCATTTAACTCAGGTGTAAATAATTAATAGGGGTATTTTTTCAAAATACCAATTAGGTTTTCGACACGTAACCCCGATTCCAAAACCAAGCCGCACACTACGCACCATGGCAACAATGCCAAACCAAGCCGCACACTGCGCACCATGGCAACAATGCCAAACCAAGCCGCACACTGCGCACCATGGCAACAATGCCAAACCAAGCCGCACACTCGCGCACCATGGCAACAATGCCAAACCAAGCCGCACACTCGCGTACCATGGCAACAATGCCAAACCAAGCCGCACACAAGCACCATGGCAACAATGCCAAACCAAGCCGCACATCATGCGCACCATGGCAACAATGCCAAACCAAGCCGCACACTCGCGCACCATGGCAACAATGCCAAACCAAGCCGCACACATCGCACCATGGCAACAATGCCAAACCAAGCCGCACATCACGCACCAGTGGCAACAATGCCAACCCAAGCCGCACATTGCGCACCATGGCAACAATGCCAAGCCAAGCCGCACACTGCGCACCATGGCAACAACGCCAAAACCAAGCCGCACATCGCACCATGGCAGCGACGCCAAAACCAAACTACATATCGCACTCATTGGCAACCATGCCAAACTAAGCCGCTATGCCATTGGCGCATGCCAAATATAGCGCCCTAGGCTTGCAAAACGTGCAACTGGGTCAACATGGCCGTACGTGCCATTGGCACATGCCAACGCGTACCACAAGCCATATTTCCAAGCCGCTATGCCATTGGCGCATGCCAAATATAGCGCCCTAGGCTTGCAAAACGTGCAACTAGGTCAACATGGCCGTACGTGCCATTGGCACATGCCAACACGTACCACAAGCCATATTTCCAAGCCGCTATGCCGTTGGCGCATGCCAAATATAGCGCCTAGGCTTGCAAAACGTGCAATCGGGTCAACATGGCCGTACGTGCCATTGGCACATGCCAACGCGTACCACAAGCCATATTTCCAAGCCGCTATGCCATTGGCGCATGCCAAATATAGCGCCCTAGGCTTGCAAAACGTGCAACTAGGTCAACATGGCCGAACGTGCCATTGGCACATGCCAACACGTACCACAAGCCATATTTCCAAGCCGCTATGCCATTGGCACATGCCAAATATAGCGCCCTAGGCTTACAAACCATGCAACCTAGGCCAAGTCGGCCACGCATGCCATTGGCACATGCTCACTGGTAGCTTTTCCTACCAAGGCCACGACCCTAACGGCCACGCATGCCATTGGCACATGCCAACATGCTCCCTGGTAGATTTTCCTACCAAGGCCACGGCCCTAACGGCCACGCATGCCATTGGCACATGCCAACATGCTCGCCGGGTAGCTTTTCCTACCAAGGCCATGGCCCTAACGGCCACGCATGCCATTGGCACATGCCAACATGCTCGCTGGTAGCTTTTCTTACCAAAGCCACGGCCCTAACGGCCACGCATGCCATTGGCACATGCCAACATGCTCGCTGGTAGCTTTTCTTACCAAAGCCACGGCCCTAAAGGCCATGCATGCCATTGGCACATGCCAACATGCTCGCTGGTAGCTTTTCTTACCAAAGCCACGGCCCTAACGGCCACGCATGCCATTGGCGCATGCCATTGGCACATGCCAACATGCTCGCTGGTAGCTTTTCTTACCAAAGCTACGGCCCTGACGGCCACGCATGCCATTGGCACATGCCGACATGCTCGCGTAGCTTTTCTTACCAAAGCTACGGCCCTAACGGCCACGCATGCCATTGGCACATGCCAACATGCACGCTGGTAGCCTAACTTGCAAACCGTGCAACCTACCACCAAGGCATTCCGCACATGCCATTGGCACATGCCAAACACACACGCTGGTAGCCTAACTTGCAAACCGTGCAACCTACCACCAAGGCATTCCGCACATGCCAAACACACACGCTGGTAGCCTAACTTGCAAACCGTGCAACCTACCACCAAGGCATTCTTCACATGCCATTGGCACATGCCATTGGCACATGCCAAACACACACGCTGGTAGCCTAACTTGCAAACCGTGCAACCTACCACCAAGGCATTCCACACACGTCATTGGCACATGCCACATGCGCCCCTAGCAAAGACCACTTGCACTCAAGATGCAACCAACACTCGAGACATCAACACAAACCGGGATGCTTTCCATGGTTTTGGTTTGGCGGTCACCGACTTGCGCAGCGTACACTACGCTCACATTAAGAAAGCATGAAAAGGAATAAAGCGGTCAAATAAATGAGGAAATAATGGTGAAAACGTTTTCACCCATTAACACCATGCGGTTACCACCTCCTCTCATTATTTCACCCTTTACCCTCTTCCTTTATGAGACCAGGGTACGTTTCAATCTCGACTTGTATAAATAGGTCTTACCTATTTCCACCAGACAACAAGTCTCGGTCAGGAGAAAAATACTACACTCTCAGAAAGGCAACTTTGCAAGCTCTCCCAAAAGCTTTCATCTCTTGCAAGTTTCCCAAGCTTTTACTTTCGATACAAGTCGAGATACTACTCTCCTGCACTATTCTCGGTCTCAACACCTTTCTTGGCTTCCCTCCCCAAATCAACCCTTCTCTTCCACTTTGTGACCGAAGCAAGTCCGGGAACGGCCATTTCTTGGTTTAGACGGACTTGTACAGATTGATCTCTCGAATCTATCAAGTGCTCACGTGCATCACATTTGTTTAGGGTTTGAATCGGTTTCTCACTCACCTACCGAATTTACCGAAATCGCGAAACGATTTTTACCCATAAACAATTAGAGACCACAATGGGAGGATTGATCTTTCGGTTACAATATCAAATTCTAGCTTCCATCCTCAAATTTCGCGCAAGCATGGTCGGCTATCGGCGATCTCCACAAACATTGATCCCGCTCAAGGTCATGATAACTCCTCAATTTCTCGGGAAGCAGTACCCCAATGAAGAGGTCCCAAGACTGGTTGACCGATGCGTGCTCGGAGATCCACGCCAAAAACATGGACCTAATGAAGGATGCGATTAACAGATACTCGACTTCCTCATCAATCTAACATCGGGGCTAAGTGATTCATGTTCCCAGAGATCAAGAGCAGGGGACTAACATCCCGAATGAGCATTCTCAAATCAACGGTTTCGTCACTGACTGGAAGCCAGCGGACCAGGAGGCGACCATGTTGGTAGAAAACTTATGTGAATTGCTGCACCTCTCCAAGGATCCCCGGAAGATCCGCCAACAATATTGTTTTCACCGATGACGACATGATGGTAGAAGACGGTCACAACCGGGCCTTGCATGTTACGGCTCTCGTCAAGAACATAGAGTTTCGAAGAGCGCTCATTGACACGGGTGCATCTTCCAATGTCATCACTCTCAAGACACTCAAAGCTGCCAGGGTGCGACCTAACGAGATCGTACGACAACCCACTAAGATGACAGATTTCGAAGGCAACCAAACTAGCACATACGACTACATCAACTTGGAACTGGCAGTAGGGCCAATCCAATCAAGCGTGAAGTTTGAAGTGATTGAAAAAGAACCAGACTACCACATGATACTGGGAAGGCCGTGGTTGCACAATCTCAAAATCGTCCCTTCAACATACCACCAATGCCTGAAAACAGTATTGAACGGAAAAGTTGTTCGCATTCCCGCGTCACTGTCCCCCTATGCACCCGCCATCTGCGTAGAAGCACATGGGCCGAAGGAGGGTTCAAAAGGCGTGGCGACCAAGATTCACGGTTTTCGCTACTGTAATGGACATCGCTCGAGAGATAGCGACAAACCGGAGATACCCCGCAGAGGAGACCGTCCTTCCACCATCTCCTCAGAAGGAAGACCCGCCAGTCTCTCGCCACCGGGCGTAACCCGTGCCCGCACTAAGCGAGAGTGCACCCTTACCGCAAGACGAAGCAAAAAGGTAAAGCTCACACATTATCACCGCTGTTAGCAATTAGCAGGAGACCATGACCCGGTCTCTCCGCCCGAAAGAATGTCTTCACAATAACTGGGAGGAAGTTCCGTACGCCCTCGTAAGCTACAAGATGGGACCGACTTAACCACCGACGAACTCGAAACTCACAATATAGGGAATGAGGAATTTCCGCAACCCATTCTAATCAGTTCGACTCACATCCTGCGGAACGCCAAAGCTAGTCGACCTACTCAAAGAATACCAGGACGTCTTCGCATGGACTTACGAGGAAATGCCTGGCTTAGATGGAAAACTGGTCACCCACCATCTGCATGTAATACCCGGATCCAAACCAGTCAAGCAGCCTCCAAGACAATTCAGACACGACGTAGAAGAACAAATCAAGGCGGAGGTCCAGAAATTACTAGCCGCTGGTTTTGTCAAACCTATTCACCATCCTACTTGGTTGGCCAATATCGTTCCTTTTAAAAAGAAGAATGGTCAGATCAGATGTTGTGTCGATTTCAGAGATCTGAACAAGTGCTGCCCTAAAGACGATTTCCCGCTACCTAACATCGACATGCTTTGTAGACGCTACCAAAGTGGACATGGTATGTTCTCTTTCATGGATGGATATAGCGGCTACAACCGATAAAGATGTATGAGCACGATGCGAGTAAGACTGCTTCCGAACCCCTCTCGAAACTTCTATTACACCGTAATGCCTTTCGGTCTCAAGAACGCTGGCGCTACTTACCAACGCGCCATAACTACCATCTTCCACGATATGATGCACAAGCAAGTCAAGATTACGTAGATGACGTGGTGGTTAAATCGAAGACTCGAGCGGATCATCCAGAAACGCTGCGACAAGTGTTCGAAAGATGCCGCGAATACAAGTTGAAGATGAATCCTTTGAAATGCGCCTTTGGTGTCTCTTCGGGGAAATTCCTGGGATTCCAAGTAACGGCCGCAGGAATAAAAGTTGATCCAGTCAAAACGCAAGCTATCCTCACGATGCCGCCACCACGAACCGTAAGGGAGCTCCAGAGTTTCATGGGCAAGGTAAACTACATTCGTCGCTTCATACCGGGGCTGGCACAGCTCACCACTACGTTTACTCCTCTGCTAAAAAAGGAGCGAATTTCACATGGACTACGTCTCAGCAAAAAGCGTACTAGAAGATCCAGCAAATACTATCCTCCCCAACCGTCATGAAGCCTCCTATGCGAGGGAAACCACTATGTCTCTACACAGCCTTTAGCGATACTGCCATCGGAGCTCTCCTCGCTCAAGAGGACGACAAAGGAATGGAATACCCCATATACTATTTCAGTCGAACATTGAGAGACGCTGAACTCGTATACCCCAAGGCGGAAAAGGCGTGTTTAGCACCGATTCATTACATCCGTCAGTTCGTGCACTACCTCCTCTCCAATAAGGTGGTGCTAGTGTCCAAATCCAGACCCCCGTAAAGTTTCTCCTCTCGAAACTCCGCCTACGATAGGGAGGCCGGCTAAGTGGCTCCTGCACTGCCGAGTTCGACATAACGTGCGTTTCCCAAGGGCCATAAAAGGACAGCATTGCAGACTGTTAGCAGCATTCCCATGAGAAAACACCGCAGAATTACGAAAGATCTCCCCGGGAGACCTTCCGGGTATCTTTTTAGTCAAAGAAGAAACATGGCTCTTTGTTCTTCGACGCTCTTCCACCCAAAGACTAATACCGAGGAGCGGGTGTTGTACTAGTATCTCCCGCTGGAGAAGTCTTCTCGCACTCTTTCAAGCTAGACTTTCCATGCACCAATAACTCACCCAATACGAAGCCTTCCTCATTGGACTATCACTAGCTAAACAAGCCGGGCCACACGTTTGGAGATAAGAGGAGATTCCAAATTACTCATCAACCAGTAAACGGGATCTATGCATTGAAAGAACTAACGCGGCACCATACAAAAATGAAGCACAAAAACTACTAAACTATTTCGCCAAGCAACCATCACACATGTCGACCGTAGCAAAGCAACAAGCATGCCGACCGCTTAGCTACACTAGCCTCAAAGCTACAGTTCAAGGAGCCGAGGAAACCCCGACAAGAAACGGCGAACCATAGCTTCAACGTGGCTTTCACAACTCGAGAAAGCCAAGACGATGACTGGAGAACTCCTATCATTCAAGAACTCAACAACTCACTTTTCCAAGGGAAGGTCGACCTCAAGACTTTGCGGAATTTCTTTATTCTTCAAGGTGTTTTGTATCATCGAAATCCAGACAGCTCTCTGTCAAGGTGTCTCGGAAAAGAGGAAGCACAACAACGACTTGAACATGTTCATACCGAAGTCCGTGGAATAACATCGCAGTAACCCTCTACCGTCATTTACAACGACTTGGATACTATTGGCCGGAGATGGAAACCCAATCACGATTACTCCAGAAAGCGTGTCCAAATTGCCGTGCGCCCCATGTCGACAAGTCCTCAACATTAGTCACACTGGGACTCAAGGGAGCCGTACATCGTTTTCCTTTCGCGATGGCATTCTTCCTACTAACAAAGAGGATGCGTCCAAGCTAAGGCGAAGTCCAAAAGATTCGTGTTCCATGATGGGGTTTTATATCGCAAGAGTTTCCTGGGGAAGTCTACTAAGGTGTTTGCGGTACAGAAATCCCGAGTTATGTTAAGAGAAATGCACGAAGGCGAACACCAAGGGAAACAGAAACTATTCCCGCAGATACACGAGAGGTACTACTGGGTCGACCATGGAAGACGACGCGGCTACTTTCGTTCGTAAATGCCGAGAATGCCGATTCACGGAAACCTCATCCACGTGCCTCCAACACCCTTGCACGCGATAAGTGGCCCGTGGCCCTTTTATACCGGGACTCGACATCATTGGGAAGATCAACCCACCGTCCTCAAAACAACATGAGTACATAATAACCGCGACCGAGTACTTTACCAAGTGGGTTGAAGCTGTCCCAAATAAAGGAACCACCGGAGCCACAATCGCGGCATTCATCAAGGAACACATCATCTCGCCGCTTTGGCGTACCTAAACACATCATCACCGACAACGGCACGCCTTTTGCTAACAAGCAAGTACAGAACTGCTTGAGAGGTACGGAATCAAACAAGTCTTCTACCGTCTATTATCCCTGTGGAAATGGGCAAGCCGAAAGCACCAACAAGACTCGGATCCGAATCCTCACCGGACAAGACACGACAAATCCTGAATCCGGCACGAGCAATTGCCAATGGCACTCGCGTCGCAACATCTCCTAGAAGCTCCACCGCATGTCTCCTTACTCCCTCGTCTACGGTGCAGACGCGATCCTCCCCCTGCAAAATCAAGATCCCGTCAGCCAGAATTGCCGCAGACAAGCGGACCCTGGAATAAAGCCGAATCACTCAATGCCGATTACGGAACTAGACACTCGGACTCCGAGAAGATCCTGGCAGAGGAACATGCACAAGCATACGAAACATGATTTCCATGCGTACAATGCCCATGTAAAACCCTGGGTTTTTAAGGAAGGAGATCTCGGTGCAAAAACCGCCAAACACATCCAGCAAGATGCATCGGCACCGAAGTTTTCTCCCAAATGGGAAGGGCCGTACATAATCACTAAAGCATATAACAGTGGTTACTACAAGATTATCAAAGAAGATGGGGGAAAGCTAGAGGCAGTCATCAACGGAAAGTGGCTTAAGGCGTACTACGCCTAATCATTTCCCTGCAACATGCTACATCAAAAGTGTGAACGCCCGTACACTCTCTCGCTTTTACTTTCTTTCTTACCGCTTATTGAATTTCAATACAATCCAACATGATTAACAGAATCTCTTTATTTCTTCAAAAAAAAAAAAAAAAGATGAGCCTTTAAATCTCATAATGCAAATCAGAAAAGCCCATCTAGTAAATTATAATCCCTACAAAATATCATCTTCAATCGACCATGATATCTTTCACCCTACTCTTCAAATCTTGAGTTAACTCTTCAATCCTCCGAGACTCCAGTGGCCAAAACTTCCTCCTCTTCCAAAGATGGCTTTTGTGGCGAATCACACCGCAAGAATACCAAACCTCCGTCGACCTTCATAATATTGAGGCGATGACGCAACCAATAACGTTAAACTCCAAGGATTCGCAGTGGACACCATATTCTCCCACTTTTGAATGGTCGACTCACGGCTGCAGCATGAATGGACACATTCTCCATCTCAAAGAATCATTGGCAAAAGACAAGTTCACTACGGAAACCAAAGCGGACGAACAACACTTCACCACGCTCCCAGTAGCAATATGGCCATATGTTTTCCATATCTTCGTATAAAGGGCCACGAATTCTTTCCGCACTTTGAAACCACCAACATTCCGATAATTGGAGGAGAGACACCTCATACGAGTCCCAAACGACAAACCCGCAGAAGGGTATTCATGACAAGAGAGCCCTAAATCGAGGCGTCCTCCAAGTCTCGCAGCAGTCAACAAGGCTCGGGCTTGAAGGAAGGGGAACGACTAGGTCATCCTCGTCGATAACAGTAACGCATGCTCCAACGGGATATCTCTGCACAAAAGGGAAATTTTCCATTTATACAACAAGCGTTAAAGTGTACGTCAGTCCTCCAAAGAACAAGAAAACATACCGGTATGATTTTCTTAACCCGAATAACCTTTGTTGGGATGCTCATGCAAGAGTCGACCTCGCCTTCATCCGGAGAACTCCGATTTGTTAGAAGATGATTCGAATCTGCGTGACATGACAAAGAGAGAAATCCAACAAGAAGAACCCTTTTCTCAAACGAGGAGACGATGCAATTATTTTTGGGTATGAATACGGAATCTTAAAAAGGGAAAGGAAGCAATGAGGGACATAACGCTTCCGATTTTAGCATGAATAATGCCCTAATTGAAGCCGCACGTGAAGGAAAGCAAGATAAGGAAACTTTGCTATCTGAAGAAACTCCCTCCTTGTTTACATCGGTCACGCCAGCAAGCACGCACAGCTTCCACATTGCGCCGGCCCCACCAGCTAACACACGCAGTTTCCTGCAAGCACGCACAGCTTCCACATTGCGCCGGTCCCACCAGCTAGCACACTCAGTTTCCCAACTCACGCCAACTTCCCAATGGTCGCCCAAGTCACGCCTGCAAGCACGCACAGCTTCCACACCTTGCGCCGGTCCCACCAGCTAGCACACTCAGTTTCCCAACTCACGCCAACTTCCCAACGTCGCCCAAGCTCGCACCTACCCCACCAATTGTGCCAACCCACCCGATTTGTGCAAAACTACCGAGGCAAGGATTCCAAATCCTACTTATAAAAGGTCGACAAACCTCCTCAATTCTCTTTACTGGTAAGATGTTGATAGTTTGTCACCATCTTATGCTTACCTCATAACAAAGCCCCCTGTTCCGAGCTAAAGCGGGGGACTTAATGTTGATGGTGGTTTTTAAACAAGGGGTAAAATCGTAAAACCCCATGACCTAGTGTTACCCGCAACACATTAACTAAGAGCATTTAACTCGGGTGTAAATAATTAATAGGGGTATTTTTTCAAAATACCAGATTAGGGTTTTCGACACAAACCCTAATTCCAAAACTAAGCCGCACACTGCGCACCATGGCAACAATGCCAAACTAAGTCGCTGCTACACCCACGCACCATAGACAACCATGCCAAACCAAGCCGCAACAAGCCGCACACTGCGCACCAAACCATGCCAAACCAAGCCGCACACTGCGCGCACCATGGCAACAATGCCAAACCAAGCCGCACATCAACCATGCCAAACCAAGCCGCACATGGCACCACGGCAACCATGCCAAACCAAGCCGCACACTGCGCACCATGGCAACCATGCCAAACCAAGCCGCATACTGCGCACCATGGCAACCATGCCAAACCAATGCCAAACCATGCCAAACCAAGCCGCACATCATGCACCATGGCAACAATGCCAAACCAAGCCGCACATCTGCGCGCCATGGCAACATTGCCAAACCAAGCCGCACACTGCGCGCCATGGCAACAACGCCAAAACCAAGCCGCACACTGCGCACCATGGCAGCAACGCCAAAACCAAACTACATATCACACTCATTGGCAACCATGCCAAACTAAGCCGCTATGCCATTGGCACATGCCAAAGATAGCGCCTAGGCTTGCAAAACGTGCAACTAGGTCAACATGGCCGTACGTGCCATTGGCACATGCCAACGCGTACCACAAGCCATATTTCCAAGCCGCTATGCCATTGGCACATGCCAAATATAGCGCCCTAGGCTTGCAAAACGTGCAACTAGGTCAACATGGCCGTACGTGCCATTGGCACATGCCAACACGTACCACAAGCCATATTTCCAAGCCGCTATGCCATTGGCACATGCCAAATATAGCGCCCTAGGCTTGCAAAACGTGCAACTAGGTCAACATGGCCGTACGTGCCATTGGCACATGCCAACGCGTACCACAAGCCATATTTCCAAGCCGCTATGCCATTGGCGCATGCCAAATATAGCGCCCTAGGCTTGCAAAACGTGCAACTAGGTCAACATGGCCGTACGTGCCAGTGCCAACACGCACATTCCAACAAGCCGTACCATTGGCAAGCCAAATATTTCCAAGCCGGCTATGCCATTGGCACATGCCAAATATGCGCCCTAGGCTTTCAAAAGTGCAACTAGGTCAACATGGCCGTACGTGCCATTGGCACATGCCAACATGCTCGTAGCCACAAGGCCGCCCTATTTCCAAGACGCATGCCATTGGCACATGCCAACATGCTAGCGCTTTTCCTAGGTTTGCAAAACGTGCCACTAGGTCAACATGGCCACGCATGCCATTGGCACATGCCAACATGCTCATTGATAGCTTTTCTTACAAAGCCACGGCCCAACGCCACGCATGCCATTGGCACATGCCAAATGCTAGCTTTTCTTACCAAAGCCACGCCCTAACGGCATGCCATTGCAAATGCCATGCAACCTAAAAGCCATGCCGGCCACGCATGCCATTGGCACATGCCAACATGCTCACTGGTAGCTTTTCCTACCAAGGCCACGGCCCTAACGGCCACGCATGCCATTGGCACATGCCAAACATGCACGCTGGTAGCCTAACTTGCAAACCGTGCAACCTACCACCAAGGCATTCCGCACATGCCATTGGCACATGCCAAACACACACCTACTTTGGTAGCCTAACTTGCAAACCGTGCAACCTACCACCAAGGCATTCCGCACATGCCATTGGCACATGCCAAACAACACATGCACTAGCGGCTAGCATTGCCACTTACAAACATACAACCTACCACCAAGGCATTCCACACATGCCATTGGCACATGCCACACACGCCCCTAGCCTAACTTGCAAACCTCGTACAACCTACCACCAAGGGCATTCCACACATGCCAATGGCACATGCCACATGCGCCACTAGCGGCGCCACTTGCACTCAAGATGCAACCAACACGAGATATCAACACAAACTGGGATGCTTTCCGGGGTTTTGGTTTGGCGGTCACGACTTGCGGCGTACACTACGCTCACATTAAGAAAGCGTGAAAAGGAATAAAGCGGTCAAATAAATGAGGAAATAATGGTGAAAACGTTTTCACCCATTAACACCATGCGGTTACCACCTCCTCCCATTATTTCACCCTTTACTCTCTTCCTTCATGAGACCAGGGTACGTTTCAATCTCGACTTGTATAAATAGGTCTTACCTATTTCCACCGGACAACAAGTCTCGGTCGGGAGAAAAATACTACACTCTCGAAAAGGCAACTTTGCAAGCTCTCCAAAAAGCTTTCATCTCTTGCAAGTTTCCCAAGCTTTTACTTTCGATACAAGTCGAGACACTACTCTCCCGAACTATTCTGTCTCAACACCTTTCTTTGCTTCCCTCCCCAAATCAACCCTTCTCCTTCACTTTGTGACCGAAGCAAGTCCGGAACGGCCATTTCTTGGTTTAGGCCGGACTTGTACAGTTGATCTCTCGAATCTATAAAGTGCTCACGTGCAGCACATTTGTTTAGGGTTTAAACCGTTTCTCACTCACCTACCGAATTTACCGAAATCGGCGAAACGATTTTAACCCATAAACAATTGGCGACCACAAATGGAGGATTGATCTATCGGTTACAATACCAACTCCGACTCTGATTTCGTTTCCCGAATGTCAAATCCCAACATGGTGGAACTCGGAGTCCGGAGCGGCTGCCGAGAACACCGGCCTGAGACGCACCCCGATGTTAGCATCTCTCCCAATAACGTTGTTACGTCACCGGTGACAACGAGCAACATCGAATGCACTCCCTCAAGTGTAACACCGCCAATCACCGGGGCAGAGCCGCTGCCTCCTCTAGCGTCTCGCACAACCCTCTAATCACGGCAACGAAAATATCTTTTTCGGGTGTCGCGCCACCGATCACCGGGGCTAGAGCCGCGCCACGACCCCAAATGCTTCGTCTAGCATGGCGCCTCCGTCCACGACCAAGATCCCAACTACCCCGCCAACGGGACGAGAAACCGGAGGGACAAGAGGAAGTCGCCCTTACGTCACCATCGCTGATCGATGGAACGACAAGAGATGCTCGCCGAGCCTGACGGAATATGGTTTCAACACGAGAAGGAGGTACTCATCTTTCTCAAGACCACGACGGAACGACTACCACGTGAGTCGCGCCCTCCCGAGTCATTTAGGAACGTCTCCAACAACCCCGACGCCAGACACCTCGGCGGAGCACGCCTCCATGGATGAGGAAACTCGCACTAGAATCCCATTGGAAAGAAATCAGCCACCCAACTTTGTCACGAGAGAAGATTTGGAACAACTCCTCTGCAACTGAATCAAGAATGATGAGTTGGACGTGCATCATCACCAACCCCCTTATCCATCCGAAATACAGAGAATCCCTCTCCCAAGGGGGTACTCTTCTCCTCAATTTACCCTGTACGATGGTACCGGGAATGCACGTGAGCATGTTTCTCGTTTCCTGGAATCCCTAGGTGAACATGAATATAATCACGTTCTTCGTTTAAGGGAATTCTCAAAATCACTTCTGGAAGGGCGTATACATGGTACAACAAACATCCCACCGAGCAAAGATTCCCAACCTGGAGTAGCATGGTCAACTGCGTTTTACAAGAAATACTTCTTCGTGTCTGAACAAGTTACCTTTTCGGACCTCGGAAGAATGTACCGATGGGATAACGAACATCCAAATGATTTCGTCAAAAGGTTCGGGGTTCAAGCACTCGGCGTCACGACCCAAACGTGGCCGAGCAACAATTGGTGAACGCATGCATCAATGGTATGGTTCCAATCTACCGCGCCTGCTAGAAAACTTGCGTTTCCAAACGTTCTCCCAACTCCATGAAGCCGCGGGACGATCGCAACAACGGCACCGACATTCTTTGGAAAGAACTAGGCCAACTCGAACCGAAGACGCGCGAAACCCGCGGGAGTAGACGCCTCATCAACAAACAATTTAATGCCGGCTCATCCTCCGTGAACATAGTAAACGAAAGGGGAAAAAGGAAAGCCGCAACTACGAGCCACCAGCCGAAACGTGAAGCGCCGGCACAACGGGAACCCTCGCAACGGAAGATCGTCACTAAAACTCCTGTGCAGCATCGTGAGACCGAAGGAAATACCCTTGATTTCCCATTCCCCATCGAGGAGGTGATTGACCTCCTAGAAGCCTGGGTTCAAGATGATGTCATCAGATTGCCACCACTCGAGACGGCCACCAATCGAGGCCGAGATGGCGAACCCCAAATCTTGCCATTACCACGGGTTCGTTCACCACCCGACTAGCGATTACCTTGGATGAAGCATATTTTCAAAGAAAGGATAGAAGCGGAGAACTCCAACTAGGAGACGAAAGAGTGCATCGAGACCCACTACCAATAAGAAAACTGCGGTTCCTCACGGGGACTCCGTACACGAGACCGTACAATCCATGATGCGACATGTATGCGAAATTCTCTATCTTTCCAAGGTTCAACGCCAAGATATTTTCGCAGCTCTCAATCGTGTTGTATCCGGCAAACGACTTTTTCTCTCCTCGGAATCCACGCCAAGGGCCCAAGCTTCCCAAACGGCGACGAGAACGGGGACTGCTGACCACGTCCGTTTAAGAGGTAACGAATTTGACGACACGCTCATCGACACGGCCTCCTACCACAACATCATTACTTTCAAGACACGAAGGCAAGCGGGATTTACAAAACAAGACGCTACCTATTCCCCGTCCGTGATTAAGGACTTGAGAGGAGAAGCTTTGAACGCGCATGGCTACATCAACTTAGAGATCGAGATGGGAGACGCTATAACACATAGCAAATTCCATATTGTCAAAGAACTAGATCACGACATGATATTGGGACGTTTATGGGTGCTTGACAACAAAGCAAAATTGGATGTGAGCCCTCATGCCAACGTCCACGCCCGAAGGAAATTCCAACAAATCATCCCACTTGGTTATCGCATCAACAAACTACGAAGAAACCCAGGACATCCGGAGAAGACTCGTTGGCGCTAGCTCATGGTTTTCAAATGCAAGTAAGTCGACCAAGCAACCTTTTATGCAACCAGTCTTTCCTTCCCCCTTTCCGTCATGGGGACTCGGCGCGATTACTGGCACGAACGCTGTCAAGAAATGCGAATGGGAGGCTGGACCATTTGAACACTTTGCAAGAAGCTTGGAAACTTCTATTGAAGCCAACGAAGCCAAGACTCAAACGGTCGCACGGACGTCGAACCCGTTTTCAATTGGAGATGTAGTGGTCAAAGGAAGCACGTTTCAAGTTGGGAAGATGACGGTAAAAATGGATTTGCCCGGTGAAGGAGAAGACGAGGCCGTATCACGGTTGCGGATACCCTTTTGGGAGGATATTGCAAGCTCATCAATGCAATCACACCTGAAGGCGTGATAATTCACTCGCGATGGCTCAAGGAATCCAATCCATAAAAAAAAGGGGGGGGGGCTGTACTTCCCATTTACTCCTTTTCTTTTCAGTATTCCCTTTAACAATTCCTCTTAGTAGTTGTACTTCCCCAAGATGAATACACCGTTTGTATTTCTCCCTGGGGATTCCCTTCCCGTCAAAAAAATATATATATATATATATATATATACATCTCTTTCCAAGCAAATTCTCCAGATATCAGAGAAATACATCAGATAAACCCAGAAAACCACTGCAGAGCCATCTCTTCCAAAAAATATATATGAAGCAAAATGTTTACTGATGAAGAAGAAGGAAAAGATTAGTTTACCAAAAAAAAAAAAAAGGCATCAAGGGAACTAAGCAGCTAACAGAAATAACAAAAGGGAGGAACTAGCCCTCGAAGGATGGAGCACAAGTCCCCTCGGGCAAAGCTATCTTCAAACACTTCCCCCAGCAATCCTTCGGGCAACAAAGGTTCCATTCAACGGTTTTAGCAGCAACAACCTCAACATCCCATCCCGAAGCAGCCACAGCAGCAGCAGCAGTGTCCTCCCCGACGACTATTCTAGCATACGCCACCATAACCCCTCCGGTATCACCAACAACACCTTTGGCATCAACTTCAAAGGCTATTTCGCTGCCATCATATGATCCTTCAAAGGTTTTCTCAGCGACACTTCGGAGAAAGTTTTTTTGATTCATCCACATCAGGGTCAAGAGTCATGGCGCACTCCTCCATGCTCACTGAGCCCAAGAAAGTCTGAATATGCACCTGTTCTTCGTGGGGATAGATGGAAGGGAGGTCCTTAATGATTTCACTAGCTTCGTGGAATGGAGATTCAGTCCCAACCAATGCCTCCTCAAGAGAAGAAGACCGATCTTCACCAAGTCTCGAAATCCTTCTCAGAAGAGTTAAAGCGCGACCATCCCTAGAGGGTCCCATCACACACTGCAAAAGATAAAAATGATGACCCAGTTCTACCATATCTAAGCACATGTAAAAGAGGATAACGCAAGCAGAGAAGAATACGAAAACATACCGGTATGATCTTCTTAGCAGCAATGACCCTGGTTGGGGTGCTTTTGCAAGAATTAGACCTCGCGCCTTCACTTGGAGAACTTGGCTGGTTAGGAGATGATTCATCTCTGTGCGACATGACAAAGAAAGAAACTCGACAAGAAGAACCCTTTTCTCAAACGAGGAGACGATGCAATTATTTTGGGTATAAATACGGAATCTTAAAAAAAGGGAAAGGAAGCAATGAGGGACATAACGCTTCCAGATTTTAGCATGAATAATGCCCTAATTGAAGCCGCACGTGAAGGAAAGCAAGATAAGGAAACTTTGCTATCGGAAGAAACTCCCTCCTTGTTTACATCGGTCACGCCCGCAAGCACGCACAGCTTCCACACTTTGTGCCGGCCCCACCAGCCAGCACACGCAATTTCCCAAGTCACGCCTGCAAGAGCGCACAGCTTCCACATTGCGCCGACCCCACCAGCCAGCACACGCAATTTCCCAAGTCACGCCTGCAAGCACGCACAGCTTCCACACCATGCGCCGTCCCACCAGCACTCGCACACTCGGCCATGACTTCCCAACGTCGCCCAAGCTGCACTGCCCCACCAATTGTACCAGCCTCCCTATTTGTGCAAAACTCCCAGAGGCAAGGATCCCAAATCCTATTTATAAGGTCAGACAAGCCCCTCAATTCTCTTTACGGTTTGCTGTTGATAGTCTGTCACCATCTTATGCTTACCTCGCAACAAAGCCCCTGTTTCGAGCTAAGCAGGGGACTTAATGTTGATGGTGGTTTTTAAACAAGGGGTAAAATCGTAAAACCCCATTACCTAGTGTTACCCGCAACACATTAACTAAGAGCATTTAACTCAGGTGTAAATAATTAATAGGGGTATTTTTTCAAAATACCCATTAGGGTTTTCGACACAAACCCTAATTCAAAAATTAAAGCCGCACATCGCGCACCATGGCAACAATGCCAAACTAAGTCGCACACTGCGCACCACGGCAACCATGCCAAACCAAGCCGCACACTGCGCACCATGGCAACAATGCCAAGCCAAGCCGCACATCTGCGCACCACGGCAACCATGCCAAACCAAGCCGCACATGCGCACCATGGCAACAATGCCAAACCAAGCCGCACACTGCGCACCACTAAACCATGCCAAACCAAGCCGCACATGCGCACCACGGCAACCATGCCAAACCAAGCCGCACACTGCGCACCATGGCAACAATGCCAAACCAAGCCGCACACTGCGCACCACGGCAACCATGCCAAACCAAGCCCCACATTACGCACCACGGCAACCATGCCAAACCAAGCCGCACACGCGCACCATGGCAACAATGCCAAACCAAGCCGCACACTGCGCGCCATGGCGACAATTCCAAACCAAGCCGCACCATCGCGCGCCACCGCAATAACGCCAAAACCAAGCCGCACATCTGCACCATGGCAAACAACGCCAAAACCAACCTACATATCACACTCATTGGCAACCATGCCAAACTAAGCCAGCTATGCCATTGGCACATGCCAAAGATAGCGCCCTAGGCTTGCAAAACGTGCAACTAGGTCAACATGGCCGTACGTGCCATTGGCACATGCCAACGCATACCACAAGCCATATTTCCAAGCCGCTATGCCATTGGCACATGCCAAATATAGCGCCCTAGGCTTGCAAAACGTGCAACTAGGTTAACATGGCTGTACGTGCCATTGGCACATGCCAACGCGTACCACAAGCCATATTTCCAAGCCGCTATGCCATTGGCACATGCCAAAGATAGCGCCCTAGGCTTGCAAAACGTGCAACTAGGTCAACATGGCCGTACGTGCCATTGTCACATGCCAACGCGTACCACAAGCCATATTTCCAAGCCGCTATACCATTGGCGCATGCCAAATATAGCGCCCTAGGCTTGCAAAACGTGCAACTAGGTCAACATGGCCGTACGTGCCATTGGCACATGCCAACGCGTACCACAAGCCATATTTCCAAGCCGCTATGCCATTGGCACATGCCAAATAAAGCGCCCTAGGCTTGCAAAACGTGCAACTAGGTCAACATGGCCGTACGTGCCATTGGCACATGCCAACGCGTACCACAAGCCGTATTTCCAAGACGCTATGCCATTGGCGCATGCCAAATATAGCGCCCTAGGCTTGCAAAACGTGCAACTAGGTCAACATGGCCGTACGTGCCATTGGCACATGCCAACACGTACCACAAGCCATATTTCAAAGCTGCTATGCCATTGGCACATGCCAAATATAGCGCCCTAGGCTTGCAAACCATGCAACCTAAGCCAAGTCGGCCACGCATGCCATTGGCACATGCCAACATGCTCATTGGTAGCTTTTCCTACCAAGGCCACGGCCCTAATGGCCACGCATGCCATTGGCACATGCCAAAGACACACGCTGGTAGCCTAACTTGCAAACCGTGCAACCTACCACCAAGGCATTCCGCACATGCCATTGGCACATGCCAAACACACACGCTGGTAGCCTAACTTGCAAACCGTGCAACCTACCACCAAGGCATTCTGCACATGCCATTGGCACATGCCACACATGCTACTAGCAGCTCTGGCATTGCCACTTACACTCAACATACAACCTACCACCAAGGCATTCCACACATGCCATTGGCACATGCCACGCACGCCCCTAGCAGCTGTGGCATTGCCACTTGCGCTCGAAGTACAACCCGCAACAAGGGCATTCCGCACATGCCAATGGCACATGCCACACGCGCCACTAGCAGCGCCACTTGCACTTAAGGTGCAACCAACGAGATATCAACACAAATCGGGGATGCTTTCCGGGGGTTTTGGTTTGGCGGTCACGACTTGCGGCGTACACTACGCTCACATTAAGAAAGCGTGAAAAGGAATAAAGCGGTCAAATAAATGAGGAAATAATGGTGAAAACGTTTTCACCCATTAACACCATGCGGTTACCACCTCCTCCCATTATTTCACCCTTTACTCTCTTCCTTCATGAGACCGGGGTACGTTTCAATCTCGACTTGTATAAATAGGTCTTACCTATTTTCACCGCACAACAAGTCTCGGTCGGGAGAAAAATACTACACTCTCGAGAAAAGGCAACTTTGCAAGCTCTCCAAAAAGCTTTCATCTCTTGCAAGCTTCCTAAGCTTTCACTTTACGATACAAGTCGAGACACTACTCTCCCGAACTATTCCAGGTCTCAACACCTTTCTTTGCTTCCCTCCCCAAATCAACCCTTCTCCTTCACTTTGTGACCGAAGCAAGTCTGGAACGGCCATTTCTTGGTTTAGGCCGGACTTGTACAGATTGATCTCTCGAATCTATAAAGTGCTCACGTGCAGCACATTTGTTTAGGGTTTAAACCAGTTTCTCACTCACCCACCGAATTTACTGAAATCGGCAGAAACGATTTTCACCCATAAACAACACATTGTCTTCCATCTCACAGTTAGGTGTCTCAAACTTTCGCCAACTCTTTGTTTCAGCCCAAATACATCTTCAATTCCCCGGTCGCGAGGAGTTGTTACTTATATATGCCCATAAGAATATAGCTTGTAAATGGTTGAATGACGTGATTGTGTTTCTTGGTAAACCCTCAAACCATTTCAAGTGCTTCTCTGTTAAACTTGATGCAAAATATTTGCACAATATGGCATCATGATTTTCCCATTGTAACATACATCTTACATACGCTTTGATGTGTTGTATTGCACAAGTTGTTCCATCAAAAATGCTGGTTAATGCGGGTAAATTGCACTTTGGGGTATTCCTCCTAATCGCACCTCTAGTGTAAAGGGGTTTTCGCACCTCTTCGATGGCCTCATCCAATTGTCTTCTTCCTCCTCCTTCTATTGTTCAACATTCCTCTCATCTCTGCCAACTCTCTCAAGATTTGTTCATTTACATCGGATTCGGATTTATTGGTCTTTTTAGTTCCGCCTCTCTCCTTCTGCGTTCATATCTACTTTGATTTTCTTGTTCATCATTTCTATCTCTTCTTTCTCTGCGACTTTCTCCTTCATCTCGTTCGCGAATTCGCACACCATTATATCTATCATTTTCTCTTCTTGGTTGTGTATCAGTTCTCCTTTGTATTCTTTCATATTCTTCATTGATATTTCCATTGTTGCGATTTTGCTCGCGCCTTCTTTCTCGATTGTCATGATTGTTCTGCCGAATTGCTTCCTCCAATTCCCGTTCTTCCATTTCTACTCTTAATCTTTCCCTTTCGCAAGCTAGACGCGCTTGTTCAATATAATGTTTTTCGATGTCATCTTCAATCTCCTTTTGTTTCCTCCGTGTTTCTCTCCCATGCAGTATTCTTCTTCCTTCTTCCTGATTTTCTTCACCAATTGGATTATTCTGCCCTTGACGCTGCTTATTTTCTTGATTTCTATCATTTTGGCCATTCTGTAGAATTTCAGGACGTGGAATATAACGATCTTCTACCACTTCTCTTCTCTCGCAACATCCCTCACCGAGATTTGGCTCTCCTTTTAGATTTTCTTCATTAACATTTTCTACAGGTAATGTTCTCCTCATATCTTCTCTAACTGATCCTGATCTTGACCTGGTACTACTTCTCGACTTTCTATTCTGCAACCTCATATTTTCCATTCTTAACTCATGGTTTTGCCTTGTTAAATTTGCACGTTCTTCCGCTTCTAACCGCCTTTCTTCATGTATTGTTTGCCTCAATGCTTCTAATGCTGCGATTTCTTCATTTCCATGAATTGTTTCTCCCACCTCTTCTCGATTTCTCTCCTCTTGTCCATTATTTATCAATTGTTGCACTTCTTCTCTTTCTTCCATAGAATCTGATCTCCACGTATGCACACTCACCCTATCATAATCTATTATTCTATTCGGTGCTGGTTGAATTGGTGGTTGAATTTGGCCTTCTTCTCTATCTCTTGCATTTATTCTTGATGGTTCACCTACTTCATTTCTCCTTTCTCCAGCTAATCTCCTGCTTTTTCTAACAGTTGGTTGTTCTGATGCATTCCTTCTTCTAGCCATTTCTCAATTTTAGTAAGTTGTTGAAAATTATACGAAATTTCTTTCTTGTTACTCCTGATTCTTTCAATTCACAAGGTTGATCTTTACTCAATCCCTGTTTCTAGCGCCATTATGTAGTTGCAGGAAATCCTACACTACACCCCTTACTAGAATATACACAATTAAGTCATTTTAGGATGAATGATTATGATTCCTATTGATTGAATACTTGAATCTTTACAATATGAAATAGAAATGAGTTATAGAATTACAATCACTCTAAAACTTTCTCTCTCCTAATGACTTGCTTAACAATTCAAAAAGAACTCCCCCTTTCGACAGACTTACTCAACCCTTTATATAGGGTAGTACACAGTGGATGACAAAATAAGCTGTCCCTTTGTTTTCGGGAATGGCTTGCGAAATATTGCAAGCGTACAAGTATATAATCTCGCGACACTATTAAACTTCGCCATATTTTCATATCTTCCTCGTGTTCTGGCTGTCGTCATTCATTGCGTCATTTATTTTACTTCCCTGCGACTCCCTCGCAATGTCGTCATTTATTAATCTCGCGAAGTATTGATGTTGCGATATTCTGATCTTACATATCCTTTATTTTTCACTAAAGAAATAGATATGAACAACTTGCCCAGATTTATGGTTCCTCACAATCAGAATATTTGGGCAACAAGTGAGGATGCATAATTCAACACAATCAGTTTGTGTTGAGGTGAGACTTATTCTCACCACAGTTAACAAAGACATCCTTAGGATGACTTATAAACACAATAGACTGTGTTTCCTTCTGTTCTTTCTTTCTCTTGTAATTTCAAGAGTTTGCAATCTCCTTTTGAGACCTCATAAACTTACCAGTCTTCTTTATCCCCTTACAAAGAGCTTTGATAAGTTTATTTTTAAGAAGGATTGTAGTGAAAATATTTTCTCCACATGAAGAACTTATCACATTATCAAAAAAACTAGTTCCGATTCTATTGGTTTTCCACCCATTTTTTCTTGTTCAGATTTTACCATAAGGGTTTTATCTGAGAGGAATTTAAAAAGGTTTTCAAGTACCAGTCTTAACCTTTTGTTTTCCTCAATCTCCAACTCACGTTGTTCTAGGAGTTGATTAGACTCGCAGAATTCATCATTGTTAGAGTTGACAAGAAGTGCATTACACTTAGATATTTCTTCATTGGATTATTTCTCCGAAATATCATCAAGAGTGGAGACATAAGCTTTGTTGCACTTTTGATTTCTTCTGCTGGGACAGTGTTTTGCCATATGTCCGAATCTACGGCACTTGAAGCATTGTAATTCATCATTACCCTTTTTATGGCAAACCGATGGTGCATGAGGAACGTGTTTATCAATAGATAAGATGTCCTTTATACGTTGTGCTAGAAGCACAATAGTTGATTCAAGATCTTTTTCAACATACGCCTTGTCCTCTTGGCAACGTTTCTTAGTTTCATTCTTCAGCAGAAATTCTCTATCAAAGATCTTTAACTTTCCTACTAGAGAGCTTCGGGAAAGTAGAGAAAGATCATTACCTTCTATTATGGCATGTTTCTTAGACTCGTATCTGGATGGTAATGATCTGAGAATTTTGCATACTATTTCCTTTTCAGGTATAGCCTTTCCAAGAAAGAAAGATGCATTGACAATCTCAGAAAGTTTAGAGTTAAACTCCTCGAAAGTATCGTTATCATCCATTTTGAGATGTTCTCATTCAAATGAAAGGGAAAGAAGTCTAGCTTCTTTTTCAGATTCATCTCCCTCGAATACGCTCTCAAGAATATGCCATGCCTCTTTAGAGGTTCTATAGGTCAGCACATGATGTAGAAGATCATGACTAACAGCATGTATGATGGCATTCAAACCATCCGAATTTTTCTTTGCAAGATCTCTTTCTTCAAGAGTATAAGACGCTAAGCGTTTAAACTCGGACTCCGAATAATCCATCGGTTGTTGGTATCCGTCTTCGATTAATAGCCAAGTATTAAAATCTCAGGATTGAAGAAAAGCTTTCATAATTGTTTTCCATAATGGGTAATTTGTCCCATTAAATCTTGGTGGTACGTTAACTGAATCACACATTGGATTCAATTATTATAGGTTGGATCGCACCAAACACAGATTGTTAGATCTTTTTGTGTTTGCCTGCTCTGATACCAATTGAAAAGGCGAGGGTACCCAAATATACCTCAAGCTAAAACTTTTCCTACCTATAAGTCCTTTCTCCGAAAGTGATTGTCTATGGACTGAGTCGAGACAATGCAACTAATCGGTTCACACTTCGTGTGATTGTCTATAGATACGAGATCGAGACAATACAACAACGAAGTATATTTACTTGATACAAAGGTTCGGACTTAACCAAACACAATAGGATTGCTTATAAAGTAAATATGAATTAACGTTTGTGTAATTTACTTTAATTATAATAAAACAATTATAATGCGGAAATATAAAGTAAATGACACAGCAAGATTTTGTTAACGAGGAAACCACAAATGCAGAAAAATCCCGGGACCTTGTCCAAAATTGAATACTCTCAGGATTAATCCGCTACACAAAAATAAACCTAACTTCGTATAGTTGAGACCAAGCAACTAAACCTATAGTTCACCTAGTTCCGTCTGTATTCCCACGCCTCCAACTTATGAATAAGTCACGTACTTGGAACAATTCCTTTGGTTCGCATTCCAAACAGTAAAGGAACAACAAATCTGTTTGATATCAACTCTCTTCAACCAAGTGATGTGAGTTAGACAAAGTCTCTTCTGTTTATCTTAACATAAACTCCTTCGTCAGGTTCTTAGATCTATCTTATTCTCAACTACCGAAGTAATTGTTAAGATTTTGCAATCAATAATTTTAATCACAAAGAATTGTATTGATGCCTATTTACACAACTAATCAATCCAATATAACATAAGGATAAACCGATTATAGTTGGATCCTCTTATACCGAAACAAGTATTGTGCACACCAAAGATTATGAACCGAAAATCAGAAATCTTCGATATCTTCTTTGTCTTCAAATCTTCTTAGATCTTCAATAAACACCTGTACACAACAACTTGATTCTCTTGTGATCAATCATGCACAGAACGGAGTCTGTTAACAATGGATTATCACAAGATCGTCTTTACCACTAACAACAGTCTAAAGATCCTTGTTGAAACTTCGATCTAGTTTGAGTGAATCTTATAATTGAAGAGAAAATTCTCAAGCATCAACAAACTAGGTGCAATCAAAGTTCAACCATCGTTAGTCAGTTAAATCAATCTAAAACAAAAGATAAACCGTAATTATCTAGTTTCCCACCAACGGCACTCGTAGAGCTTCTCAATCCCAAAGAAGACTTTAAACTGAGCGGTCGTAAGAGATTTCGCCTAATTAGGTTACTCTCCTCTCCGAATAGGCGGCTACACCAGTAACAACACAACCGAGGAAGTTTGCTGTCACGAAGGATTATTTTGCTAGAAATGCATACTTCAAGTATTTATAGACAAGGAAGTTTGGACACCAAGGAATTTCCAAAACCGAAAATATTCTCAAAGATATTCAATACATTCCAAATTCGGTTTTCATAATTTCTGGAAATGCTCTGTCCAAAATAATGATCAAAAATCTCTCTGGAAAATCTCAACTAGTAAATGCAAATTACTAATTCTCATTTTCCTAAAATAAAATTAACAACCTTAAATAAAAGATTCTTAACTTATTTATTTCGATCCTGGGATTTTCTTCCTGTATCTATTAAGGAATAACTTTGAATAATAAAATATAAACATTATCAAGACGTGTTCAAAGTATGCCGACATCCTTACTTTGTAAGTCCTCTTTCATACTTACAACCTTGAAACCGATTTGCCACACTTCCAAACAAGTTTATAATTGGTTCATCTTACTTTCAAGAACTATGCGATTGATTAAGAAACACTAAATCACAAATCATGGGTTTCACGGTTCTACCAAAACAAGTTTCGTTCCTACCTCCATGTGGGTACTGTGCATAGTCACACTAGCTTTCCAAAATTCGGTTGACTAGGTACTAGGATCGGTTGATTGATAGTTCAGTTGGATCACAAGATGAGTCATGTATGTTGGCTTACAACCAACAAGATCCAACCAAAACCAAGTGGATTCGTTCTTATAGTATGACTCACTATATCCAAGGTTTTGAATAACTGGAAACCAATCTCGTTATGACTGTTCGACATCAAGATTGGATAAAAGAAAGGATTGAGGGAACAAGAGGAGTTCTTGCTGAAATCAAGGTTCTAATTGAAGAACTTCAGAAACAAGAAGTGGTTGCAGACAAGTCTCTTGAGACATGCTTTAAAAGTTTGAACATTGAAGAAACCTCGGTGAACAACAAGAGCACCACTAGAGATTAAGTTATATGTTGTAATACTTAATCCAGGAAGATAGACATCAATTTTTGATTTCTTTCAATGATTGTATTAGGTCTATTATGAATAAAATTATCTTATTATGAATAAAATTATTTGATTTGTAATTTTTCTTGTGATAGTTTTTGGTTTACATAGCTTGTGCTTGAATGCTTTATCTTATTGATATGTATGTGTATGGGATGTTTGATTACGGTTTTCTAAGTTCATTGGTAGTAGGCTAGTGTCTGTAGCGGCTTAATACATTGTGGTGTTCAAATCTGGACTAGGTCCCGGGGTTTTTATGCATTTGCGGTTTTCCTCGTTAACAAAATTTTGATGTCTGTGTTATTTGTTTTTCGCATTATATTTTGTTATATAATTGAAATACCACAGGTTGTGCGTTGAATCGATCAATTGGTAAATCCAACCTTTGGTTGTTGATTGAAATTGATTGATCCTTGAACATTGGTCGTTGGTACCATTCAAGTTATTTTTCTTATATACAATCGGGCTCACAAATTCCTATTTGCTGATTGCAGATTGAATTGAGAGTTAGAGATATAAAACTCTTTTGATATACTTTTCTCTAGATTGAGTCTGACTGTCTAGTTGATTCTCTTGAAAGTATATTGGAGTTTGTCTATTCAGATTTCCAAACAAAATATTGGGTGTGGTTGTTGTACCCCCGCTTTTTCAGTGTCCATGATACTTCCAAAAGTTCTGATGAGGAGTTTAGTGAGTTAACTAAAGCATGGATGGCTACTCTTGACTACTGTCTTGAGGAAAATATCTGTGAAAGTTCTCTTAACTTCTTTGCTGATAATCACACTTGTCCTCCTAACAGTCTTGATTATTCCATGATATACAATCTTACTTCCCCAGAAGAGTTTAAACTGGAAAAGAAAGTCTTAATTAAAAGGATTGATAATCTGGAATATGAACTGCTTAATTTAAGACAAGAAATTGCTGTCTCTCGCAATTATGATCCTTCTAAGATACATCGAACCTCTTCGATTAACTCTTCTAGGCATTATCAGCAAGTTACTCATGAATCTATATCATTCTCAAGTCACCCTGACAAAAAGGATGATATAGAAAAATACAAGGACATACAAATGATTTGGCTCTCTTGTGTGGAAATCAGGATCATCTAGATACAGTGTGCACAAGGTATCAAGAAAATCTCTCCTCTGTTAAACCTTATTTTCAGAAGATGAAAATGAAATCTCCTAAGAAACCTTCATCTCTTTCAAAAGAGATTTCAAAAGTCATTCATAGTTTACGAAAATCAACAAACAAGGTATTCGAAACTGTTCTGAAAAGAAAGAATGATGCACATAACTCTTCTTCTATGAAGACAAAACAGAAACAAGGAATAACAAATAATTCTCCCCCGCATAAGAAACCACCCAGTCCTGCATTGGATTGGAGAAATTACAATATGTAACAAGGTTTAATATGGTTCTTGTTATTTTATATCTTGGACAAGAACCATAATCTTCAAGAAGGTTGTGATGAAATACTTTTGTTGATTATCTAGTTTGTTTCTGTTCTTTTTGTGGCTCTTTTTGATTATTGAGCCAAGAACCGTTTCTGTACATAAACGGTTTTTCCCTGTAAGACTTTTTCTTAGGGATAACCAAATTCTGTTAAGGTTTTGGTCAAAGGTCTTTTTGGAAATTTATCCCCTATCTTCCTTCTTTTTAAGATGAAGATTTCTCCTAAGTGAGAGCATTTCATTTATCTCTTCTATCATGTCCTCATCAAGTCTTTCAAGAAAAGAAAGTGATGTCTAGACTGTTCTGTTTCCTTCTAAGAAGATTCGCTTTGATTCTTCTGATAGTGATATATGCTCTGACAAACGTGATTCCTCCCTTGATGGGAATCCCTCGGTCTCTCTTTTTGATAAGATCTCTTTAACCATGAATCTCGTCTTGGAACAAGTAAGTGCCCTGAAGAGTGAACTTGAATCTTCTTCCAAAAGGCTTGAAGAAAAGATGGATAACCTTGAATCCAGGATTGATCTAATCGAAGATGAGCTTGATGAATATAGGAATATGAGAAGAGTATTCGAATTAAGTGAAATGTTTCATGGAAGTTGTTTCTTTTTAATATTTGTCTAGGAAACTTCTTATGAGAATTTATTCTTGTGTTTTTAAGAAGGTGTTTGTAGGTGAAAATGGTTTCTGCTGATTTCAGTAATTTTGGGTGTACGGGTGAGAAACAATTTAAACCCTAAACAATGTATTGCAAGGGATTACTTTAGATTCGAGAGATCAATCTGTACAAGTCCGGCCTAAACCAAGAAATGGCCGTTCCAGACTTGCTTCGGTCATAAAGTGAAGGAGAATGGGTTGGTTTTGGGGAGGGAAGCAAGGAAAGCGATGAGACCAGGATAGTTGATTCTGGAAGAGTAGTAGTGTTACTATGACTTGTATCAGAAAAGTGGGAAGGCTAACAAATGGTAAGCTAGCAAGTATTTTCTGAGTGTTGTGTATTCCCCGAATGGACTTGTTGTTCTGTGGAAATAGGTAAGACCTATTTATACAAGTCGAAGTGAAACGTACCCTGGTCTCATTAAGGAATGGAAAAATGGGTAAGTAAATGGGAGGAGGTGGTAACCGTATGCATGGAACTTGATGTTCCATAAAATCGTTAACGCATGGAATTGATGTTCCATAAAAACATTAACGTATGGAATTGATGTCCCATGAACGTTTCACTTTTAACTCCCTGTATTTACTAACCGCCTCACCCTTATGACACTTCCTTATGACGGGCGTAGTGATAGACACATTTTTGTGTCTGATTTGTCCTCAGTGTCTCTATTGTTAGTCTCAATTTTTGTACTAATTTTGGTGTTTTATGTGTTTGTAGGTATTTTTGGAACATAAACATTTTTGGAAAATTCGGCTCGAAAAGTTGATTTAGGAACCCGGAGGACACATGTAATGCGGACTTTCACTATTGGATAAGGGGCACCTCTTTTGATAAGGGGCACTCAATGCTATTCGCACCCCGGCCATTGTTAAGGGCACTCCATCTTCACGGTTTAAACAACAAAATTTGGCGGGAAACTTTCTCTTTTCTGCATAACTCTCTGGGAAGAATTGGAGAGATATTTAATTGGATTTCTTCATGGATTTGGTTCGGTAATAGACTGTTATGACTAAACAGGATATTTGGTGCACTTAAACACGGAAAGAAATGAAGATATGGGAAGATTTCCCAAAACAGGGGAGGAAAAATAGTCGGAGATTAGTTGAAGATTCTGTGAGGATTTTGTGAAGATTTTGTGCGTGTTTGGATCGGTGTAGCCCTGTTTGAACAAAACAGGGTTGATACGTTGGTTAGTTTCGAAAGAAAATGAGTGTTACGTGGTTTCCTATAAAACATGGCAACAAAATATTCTTGGTTATATTTTTTTGGTAGTTAGGCAAGACCGAGTATTTCTGTAAGTGAATGTGGAGTAACGTGTTTGGAAAAGTTGAAGCACTGCAAACGCGTGAAGAAGATATAGAAGGAAATCTCGGTGAGAATACAGAGAAAATATTCTTGCATTCAACCGAGAAGATGTGGAGTTATGACGGTATATTTTCATCCCTTGTTGGCTATATAAAGAAGTTACGGGACTCAGAGAAGAGGACGGAGAGTTTGGGGAGATTACAGAGCATCACAGAGGTGAAAATTTGATCACCAGAGAAACCTGCTACTGCTGCTGCCATTGAAGAACACGAAGAACATTAGACGCACGGTGACAGTCGTTTTCGCTACAGTGATAACGACTCACAGCCGAGGGTCGTAGTTCAGAGGACAGTCTTAAAGCAACAATAACAGTGACAGGAAGCTTTTATCGTTCTGTGTAACAACTCGGTTTGTAACACTTATAACTGTTACAAACCCGGTTTTTATTATATTTCTCCCATTTTCATCATTTGTAAACCCTTTGAGCAATAATAATGATTTTTGAGCGTGTTTCCAACATGATGAGCGGCTAATTCTCTCACAACCAAGGCAATGAGGAAGCTATTTACGCATGGATAATTAGTAATTATTTATTTTCTCTAATTTATAATTTATAATTCACTCAATCACTGCTTTTGCAGAGTTTTTAATTGCTTGCAAAATTTTCTTCATTAGTTGTGATTCAATTAGATAGGTTATGCTTTGTTTAGATAATCTATGCTTAGGGGATACAATTAATTTTTGAGAATTTGTCTGATTATATGTGAATTAAGAAATAAGGGACTTAAAAGATAATTAGAGTTTTGGCTTATTTACCATAATTTATTCATGTGTAATAGTGGAATCAGTGTCTTGGTTATTCCTAATATCTTGAAATCAAATTTTGAGTTAAGTTTTCTTTATTTTTAAGTTTTATTAAGTCTAAAATCTATTGCTTTCACAAGTCTCAACGAACCTTTTACTACAACTCAATTGAAAATTACATCACGTAGTGTACGCCGCACGCTGTAAACCGCCAAACCAATACCCAAAGAGGATCCCCCAGTTTGTGATATGTGTTAATGTCTCGAATGTTTTTGTGGAAAACATGTAGCATAGGGTAGTTGCCTGGCAAGTCGAGCTCGGGAGACTTGGTAGCTTGGTGACCTTCGACGGTAGAGATTTTGTATCTTAAGAGAAAAGGTAGCCGTTGATCTTTGCACGCTTTCGTTCGTTGGTGGCCGCATAGGGAAGGCCAGCATGGTGGCGCGGCTAGGTTAGCATGCCATTGGCATCGCATGGTGGCGCGGCTAGGTTGGCATGCCATTGGCGTGGCATGGAGGCGCGGCTAGTTTGGCATGCCGTTGGCATGGCGTCGTTTGGCGTGGCCAAACTTAGGTTTTCGGGATAAAGGTTACCATACGTTGTCTGGTAACCTTGGAGGGCTAGGATTCGCTCCTGGGATTGAAGGGGGACCGTCGATTGTCGCACGCCTTCATTTTGGTAGCCGCGTAGGAGAGGCCATCATGGTGGCACGGCTAGGTGCGTTTGGCATGTGGGGCCAAGGGTTTGGCAAGCCGTTGGCACATGGTGCGGCTAGCATGGCTAGGTGCCAAGGCAAGGTGTGGCTTGGCTTGGCATGTGGGGCCAAGGGTTTGGCAAGCCGTTGGCACATGGTGCGGCTAGCGTGGCTAGGTGCCAAGGCAAGGTGTGGCTTGGCTTGGCATGTGTGATAGGTGTCTAAAACACCTAATTTACTATTTAGTAGTTACGCTTTCTTTGCTATTTTTCTTGTGAATTATGTACTTTATGTGTGAATTTGAGTTATTAGGTACCCTGGAGTCGCACGGAGGAAAAGAAGCGGAAATCATTCATTTGGAGCGAGAATGGCGAAAAAGACCAATTCACAGGTGAATAATACTCGGAACCAGACTAAGGCACGCGAAAAGGAAGTGAATAGGCAGTCGGTTCTGGGAAACCGACAAGCCAAGTATCACTGTGGTGGCCCATATTGGAAGTGGGGTGCCTGTAACAATCTCTATCATTACCAATGCCCGACAAGAGAAGTTTGTTTTTCTCCTCCCGTTCATTTCATTCTCAAATTCAGAAGAGGCAAGGAAAAGAGGCGACGCTGCTGAGATCGTGAAAATTATGATGGTGGATCTGGTGGACACTGTCAAGGAAGGATTTGCTTCTGTTGGTGTTCAACAACCCGGAGATGGAGGGTCTTTGATGGTCGATGAAGATTAAATTAGGGTTTTCTTGAAATGATCTTAAGCTGAAGATGGTAGTATCGATGGGTTTCAGTGGTGATGATTTGAACGTGAGATTGCCTGATTTCGATGAAAACGTTGAAGAGCAGATTCAGGGAGAAATGTTTTAGGGTTTGTAATTAAATGATAGGGATTCATGAATCTGATGTTATGGGTCTGCTTGAATTGAGTTTCATGTGGTGCTGCTGTGAATGGATTACAAGGCAGAGATGACGAAAATGGGAAGTGAAGGCACTGGTAGTGCAGCTGAAACTGTGGCATGAGAATACAGGGGCTGGACTATGGAGCTGTGAATGAATGTATGAGATGCAGGGATGAAGAAGCTATGTTGTCTTTTGAAGTTGCAGTTGACTGAACTAGAATGCAGATTGCAAGTCTGGTATTAAGAGTGGAGGAGGTCTTGCAGTTGTGTTAATGGAACCAGGGTTGAATCTGGGGTTTGGATATGAGGTTGTTGAGAAGATGGGTTTTGAGTTTGAGTGGTTGTTGATTTTCAAGGGTTGGCTGAAATTGATGTTGCTGTGAGTTTGAACAAGGGAAGCTACGAATTGAGTTGGTTATCGAGTAGACTCAAGTTAATGAAACTAGAGCTGCAGGATGATGTTGAGAGAACTGAAGAGTTGAGATTACAAGGGAGTTTTGCCAGTGAGTTGGAATGGTCTGTGTGATGTCTTGAGCGAGATGTTTCGCAGGAGAAGGACTGGGTTGTGCCGCGAGTTAAGAGCTAGAATCGGTCTTTGTTGGGATTATGTTGTATAATGGCAAAGTTGCGGCGGTTGTGAGGTGATTGCGGCTGGTGTTTGACAATGTGTTAAGCTGCAGGGCTGTATGGCAGTGGTGAAGTGTTGGCTGTTTAAGTGCACTGGATTGAAGGCTGAGTGCTTGAGAGTGAGCATAGAGGATCTGTGTTGCTCATGGAAGTGTCATGGCAGCTGTGATATTGGCTGGGTTATGAGCAGACAGGGATGGAAGTGCAGGTTGGAGCTTGTGACTGTTGGTGTTGTGGGTTTCATGTGAAGAAGACTTGAGCTGTTGTAGTTGTTGTTTCTTATGGTGTTGAATCTGCAGGTGCAGTGGTAATGAAGCTGGTGCTTGTTGACAGAGATGATGCTGCCTAAAGCTGTTGCCATGGCTCAATTGTTTGCAGGTTGTGCAGCTCAGGTGGTAATTGGTGGCATCTTGAGTCAGTGTTGAGCAATGGAGCAGCTAGGATTTGAGTTGCAGGCATGGAGTGAAGAAGCTACAGTTGTGTACAGTGAAGTGTATGGATTGTGTTGGTGTTGAGCAGATGGATCGATGAGGATTTGAAGCTTATGGAACTGTGACTGATGGAGTGGCAGGTGATGATCTAATGACAAGAAGGTGGAGCTGTTGATGTGGCAAAGGCAATGAAACTCAAATGGAGTTGTCTTGGGAGTCATTGAAGTGCGGTGGTGGAAATGAGGTTACAAAGTGCAAGGCTATGAAGAGAATGAGATGAATTACAGGTGACTAGAGCTACAGATGGGATTGATGGGTTCAGGGACTGAATGGTTGGTGTTTGTTATGAGTTGGTGCTGCAGTGAACAAGGGAAATTGCAGGTGGTTTATGGATCAGATGGCTGCAGAGTTGGGACTGTGTTGTAGAGATGGAACAGCCAAGATGGCTGAAGTGGAGTTGTGATGCACCACAATGGTGCAACACAGATGTTATGGCTCATGCAATAGTTTGGCCAGCGCAAATAGCCTAGGCCAAGTGACTCAGTTGAGCCAGAAGACCAGGATCAGACCCTGTCTCACCCTGACTTCCCTTAACTCGGTTTGACTCGGTCTAACCGAGTTGACCCGAGTTGACCCGCCGATCCTACCGAGTTGACCCGAGTTGACCGGTGATCGGAGGCGGACTTTGCCTGTCACTGGGATGTTTTCCGGCAAACTTTTTCGGCCGATTTCCCGCCACAATACCAGAACTTCCATGGCCGTTTTTGGGTCATATTTTCTACATGGGTTTCTTCTTCTTATGGGCTTGGTGGATTTTCATCTAATGGACTTTGAAGACTAGACCTAATTTTAGAAGTTGGAGAAAAGTTATAAATGGAAGGTCTTCTACAACTTATTGGATATCTTATTCTTGGAATTTTGGAGAGCCACTTTTGTTTACGCTTCTAGGGTTTGCTTTTGTTCTTCTTCTTCATTATTTTATTATTGAATATTGATTATGATGAACTCCATAGCTATGAGTAGCTAAACATATTATTGGTTATGGGATAAAAGTTGATTTCTCAACATGCTTTTGATTCAATGAATTAGTTTTGTCTCAAAGAATTATTGTTTGTGATTCACAATTAATAGTGTTATAAGATTTGAAAACTTGTTAGGTTGAGTCCTAATCAATCCGATTTGTGTTCATCTCTAGAGCTATATTAGGGTTTTCAATACGAAAAAGTTGTTTATCCACGATTCTAAGTAGCATAATTGTGGGTAGTGCTTGTAGTGATATATCCTACTAGTCACAAGTGAATCATAACTTTTGTTAAAACGTTTAGTGCTTTTACACATTCGTTTGCATTGATAAGTCTTATTCCATAAAACTTAATGCTTTTAGGAAGTTAAACTTAATTGTGCTTTTACACTTTAGGTTGCTTTCTACGAAGAATTCACATATGCATCTTTTAATGTGGTTGTGATGAAAACAGGGAATTAACGGGTTATACTTGCGATCAAGGTATCCTAGGACTTTTAATAAATACGAGATTAAAATACCAATTCTAATCATTGATGATAATACATGTTTGTGAATGATACTATCCCGTGACCAATATCTCCTCCTTATTGATTTCTCGAATTACTTACTTTGCTTTTAATTACTTTTATTTGCTTAGATACAACAAACATACCTTGGGTTATTTTAGAAACTGAAATTTTATAACAACGAAAGCCTCTCTGTGGATACGAACTCTTTCTTATCGCATACTATATTTATATCTAGTTGATTGAGAAAGTGAAATTATATTTGACGGATTGACAACCGATCAATGTGGGGCCAAGGGTTTGGCAAGCCGTTGGCACATGATGCGGCTAGCATGGCCATGTGCGATTTGGCTTGGCATGTGGGGCCAAGAGTTTGCCATGGGCGCATGGCGTGGCTAGCTTGGCTAGGTTTGGCTTGGCATGTGGGGCCAAGGGTTTGCCATGGGCGCATGGCGTGGCTAGCTTGGCTAGGAGCGGTTTTGCCTGGCATGTTGGGCCAAGGGTTTGCCATGGGCGCATGGCGTGGCTAGATTTGGCTTGGCATGTGGGGCCAAGGGTTTGCCATGGGCGCATGGCGCGGCTAGCTTGGCTAGGTGCGGTTTGGCTTGGCATGTGGGGCGAGGGTTTTCCATGGGCGCATGGCGTGGCTAGCTTGCTAGGGCCAAGGCAAGGTGTGTTTGGCTTGGCATGTGGGGCCAAGGGTTTGCCATGGGCGCATGGCATGGCTAGCTTAGCTAGGTTCGTGACCAAGTTAGGGTTTTGGGCCAAAGGTCGTTTGGTAACCTCGGACGGCTAGGATTTGCTCCTGGGATTGAAGGGCGACCGTTGATTGACGCACGCCTTCGTTTTTGGTAGCCGCGTAGGGAAGGCCAGCAAGGTGGCGCGGCTAGGTTGGCATGGGGCCATGGCAAGGTACGTTTGGCAAGGCACGGTAGGTGTGGCTGGCATGGTTTGCCATTGGCACTGGGTGCGGCTAGCATGGTTGGCATGCTTTAGCGCAGTGGCTGGCATGGTTTGCCATTGGCACTGGGTGGAGGCTAGCATGGTTGGCATGCCTTGGCGCGGTAGGTGTGGCTGGCATGGTTTTCCATTGGCACAGGGATGCGGCTAGCATGGTTGGCATGCTTTGGCGCGGTAGGTGTGGCTGGCATGGTTAGCCATTGGCACATGCGGTGTGAGAATTAGGGTTTTGGCCTGTCGAAACCCTAATCAGCATTAAAAAAGGTACCCTTTAATTTTCATGCAGAAAATTAAAGGGTTCAATAAATGTGCTTGGTTTGGACATTATTACTCAAGTTCTGTGACGTCACTGTCTGACTAGGGTTTTACGATTTTACCCTTAAGCTAAGAACCACCATCAACATTAAGTCCCCTGCTTAGCTCGGAACAGGTGCCTTGTTGCGAGGTAAGCATATGATGGTGTGATGGTTATTTTCAATGATGTTGTAGTAAGAAAGGTTGTCGTTCACTCGGACTTTGTTGAAATTGATTTTAGGCTTAAATAAATAAATAAAAATAAGAAAATATATACAAAAAATAGTAACAAGATGGATAGGTACTGGGACTCGGGATTTCACTGCCTTTCATATACATGGGTTTTAGAAATTAATCCTTGACATTTATAGCTCCAAACACAAGAAATATTAACTCTATTCTTTGCCAAAGTAGATTTCATAAAACATTAATTGTAAATTACAAGCATAGCGTATCAAAAGCACCTAAGACTAAGCGTACACTATCAAACAAGATAACAATTGATTAATAGAAATCATAAATCATTTAAAATCGGTGCAAAAAGTAAATAAGGAATTAATTAAATTACCCAAGGATGAAATACAGCTTCCTCCGTCGCCCCAGTGATGGGTTTAGCTCCTCATCATGAAAACACGCTCAAAATATAATTTCATTGCTCAAAGTGTTTACAAATGATGAAAATGAGAAAAAATTATTAAAGCAGTGATTTTCTTTTCTCTCCAAAACTCCCTCCTCAAATGTGCTCTCTAGCTCTCTATTTATACACACAAATACACATTACTCAAATATATTCTTCCATAACTCCAAAATCTTCTTCTTTTTAATTAAAAATATCTTCATGAATATTTATTTCTCTTTATTCTCTATATTTCTTTACTAAACCCATATCTTCTTTAATTCGCATAATAAAATCCAAGATAAAATCTTCTAAGGATATCTTTCTTGTTTAATACAAGATAACTTCATTTTTCTTCAAAACTTCCTGTTTATAAGGCAAGAAGATATTTTTATGTTAAAGATAATAAATCCTTTACTGTTGAAACCAAATTTCCCGCCATTTTCTATTTGTACGTGAGGAAGAAAGGTAGCCCCTATCCAGAGTAGGGTGCGAATAGCCATGGGGTACGTCCAAAATGTGGGTGCCTTTAGTACTTTTCTCCCTGGGTCCAAACAACACTTTTTGAGCAACTTTTTCCACACAAGTGTATTTCTCCAAAAACACCTACACAAACATAAAAAAAAAAAAAAAAAAAATAAGTACAAAATCAAGCACTAACAATAGAGACATTGAGGACAATTCAAACACAAAAATGTGTCTATCAAATACCCCCAAACTTATTATTTGCTAGTCCTCGAGCAAATCTAATATAGAAAATAAAATTCTAACTCACTAGGTGGCCCCAGTGACCAAGAGTTAATCTCGGGAGGGTTTACCAGGTGTACCCACAAAACCTTTACTCCAGACCCTAGCTATCTATGCGGAACCTTGGAAGGCACTAAAGAATCTCCTTGGTTGGCATACAATCATTGACTACATGAGGAAGTACCCTGATGCGAAATTCCAATTGATGTACACGAGTTTGCACTCAAGCATACTAAAATTCATATAAAGTGACAGAGCTCTACTTAGATAGTTTCTAGACATCATAAACCGGAGTCAACCAATCACATGGATAGATTAAGAAGATGGATGTAGAGAAAAAACGTAGATGATGTTGACTAAGGTGAACCTATCTTAATGGACTGAGATACTGGTCTGGACTAATATCAACACACTGGCATATACAAGGGAACTAGTGGTCGATAATCCTAACTCTAGGTCAACTCAAATGGGCATATACAAGGGTACCAAAGTGGTCGACTTTATTGTATTTATTCCGATTGTCCGGTGGTCTGTTTTTTTTTTTCCGTAACTCAGTCACTCTATTTCACCCTAGCAAAGGTAAAAAGAAAAAAAAGAAGTGATCAGGATTCTTTCGATGTTTCCATCACGAGATATGGCGAAACTACCATGTTTTTTTTTCTAACACCTGAGCTCTGTGATTTTATGAATAGACTCTTTAGATGTTTCCATCTAATCAGATTGGTTCCTCAACTCCTACAACCAAGATGCTTCCATACACTTAGATTGGTTAGTGCCATCCTTAATAAACATAAATTTCTAGGCTCTGGAGTTTATTATTCTAACAAAAAGGTAATAAAAAGTTTCTACCCCACCCCCAAACTTAAATCTAACATTGTCCTCAATGTTCTAAAGATGAAATTAAAAGCATGAACAAAGAGAAACTCTGTACCACTTGAAGAAAAGAGTAAGGAAAGATATTACCGTGTTGCAAGAATATTGGGTTACCTCCCAAGAAGTGCTAAGTTTAAAGTCTTGACCAGACAATGGAAGAGATTAGTCACCTCGAAGAATCATATAGTAGCAAATTTCTAATAATCATGGGTCATCTGGATCAAAAAGTGCTAACCACAAGAAGAGGAAACGCAATGTACTCGAAGATATCCAACACACCCTTATCTATTTTATTGTTTAATAGAACTACATCTAGTTGTGGTTCGGGTTCAGGATGTATAAAAGGATCTAGATAAAAAGTTTTCATCGGCTGGATTTCCTCAAAGGCAGTGTCCTGAAGATCAGGTTCTAGGGTCTGGAAATACTCAATTAAGAACTTAGAAGCACATAACAATAACCTGAATAACGGGGATCCTCTAAGTCAATCAGACTTGACTCACACAATTGACCACGGTAGTGGTCATTTTTAAGCAAATGTGTCGAATTCTAATCTCCTAAAGTAATTAGGTTTAGTCTCAAAACTTAATAATTGACACATCTTAAACTTATACGTTCCCACAATTGGAAGGAAGGTTTTTGGTGGGAAAACAAAGTCAATCGTGGTATCATAGCATGGGTTAACCACATCAACCAGAGGATGGGTTCTTAACAACTGAACTTCTTTATGGACACAACTAGATTCAGGAAAAAGTGTATGAAGATAATCTTTTAAAATGGTTGAGGAACATATGTCAAGTCCCAAGTTAGGGACCTTTCTAAGAGTTAAAGCACATGGAGAATAATAATCACCCCCAAACTTAGAGTTTTCAGTGTCTCTAGATAGACTAGCTACAATTTCCCTAATTTCTAGATCATCAGAATCCTGAAAATGGTCAATTGCTTCGTGTAAATTATACTCAGGTTATGCATCCTCACTCATATTTAAAAGCTCTACGAGTTCATCTTCTTCCTCTAAGACTAATGTTTCTAAATCGATGGACTCTAAAACAGTATTCTCAGAGTAAACTCGTTCCTCTAAACCATTATCAGCTTCGTAAAAAGGAAATTCTACATCGTCTAAAAGACTAAAACAAGATTCTAGTCAAATCCTCGTCCTTTTGAATAGGTGAATAATTGTTAAAATTATTAGGATCTGAACCAGAAATAATATTATTTTCTTGAAGGTCAATATTTGAAGTAGCAAATTCTGATTACTATGCCTACATATTTCGATTATTCATCGACACTATCATCATCATCATAGTAATATGAAGATGGTCGAACCTTATCTAAAGTATTGCTTTCAATTCTAACCTCGTCATCTTGATTATGTAAATAGAAATTTTCCTCATTTTCAAGGGTGATTTTTTTTGAAGCAATGTATTGGCAATTCAAAGTCATTCGAGCAATTCTTTCTTCCGTCTCTAACTCTAACCTACGTGTTGACTCAGCAAACTCATGTGTTGACTCTGTTAACTTACACGTTGACTCAAGTATCTTACGTGCCTTATCTAGAGAAGAGGAATTATAAGAATTTTGCTCGTATGACCGGTGGGCATGTGGATAGTAATTGGGCTCACCATGGTATGACCCATATCCTTCAAAAGATTGGCGTTCCCAACCACTATTCATACTATGGTCATAAAAAGAGTAATGTCCATATTGTTCAGTTGGATAATCATTGTATTGGCTGTTATAATACCAGTTTGACATCCTAACTGCAAGGGAATTCTACACAAACACAAACAAGGCTGACTCGACCACAACAAACCTAATCGATTTCTAGCAAACAAAAAGCATGATGGCTCCACTTAGATTGTTTCTAGACCAGCTTCTAATCTTTCGAAAAGGAACTCGTTACAATCTGAGAAAACCTCTCTGGAATCAATCCGAGTTGAAGTAAGTTGAATAGAGACGAGGGAAGCTGCGTGGAGCTTTGATACCCAAGGCCTCACCGCATTACAAGGCGGCGCAGTCACGCATTCAACTCACAGAAACCATCATGAACTTCGAAGTATGCTTAAAAGAATAACCAATATTTTTCGAACGACTTTCTTATTAAGCTCGTTACCCTATCGGTCTCGTTCTATTCCAAATTTTAAAGCTTAGGTTCGCGTTAAGTATCATTTTCCTAAGGCGGGCAAGAAGAGAACGGTGATGAAATCCGAACCCTTATCTTGTATGGCCAGTCCTTGCCCTTTACTAGGAAATTAAAGCAGCCGTTTTCAATTCCTTAGCATATATGCAAAGGAAGGAATACAGTAACTCGCTGACATGGGATTCGTGAGTGTTTCGACAAACTTACCTCCCGCTCCAGACGGGGGATGAACCGTCGTATTCGACTCGGGCCACCGACTCCGATGTCAGTGTACGAACCCGAGGGGCCGAGACAAAGATATCGTGAATCGTCGTCCTTCCCCTGCGGTTATATTTAAACTAACCCTTCCTTAGGGTTTTAAAAATAATAATGTCCAAAAGTCCAAAAATAAAGTCCAAAAATAAAAATTACAAAAATAATTACCTAATTACAGTTTCTAAAAAAATAAATAATAATAACACTATATACAAAATTTTCTTCTTCACTCCGTTCGGATCTCTCTTTTCTTTCCTATTTTGGCTTTGCTTTTTTTCCAAACTTTCTCTTTTTCTTTCGCTCCACTCCAAATCAAAAGCAAACAAATACCAAAACGCGTAAAAAGAACAAAAATAATAATAATAATAAAAAAACCTAAAAACAAATCTATAAACAAGTCCGCGTCAGCGGCCCCAAAAATTGATGGTTATTTTCAATGATGTTGTAGTAAGAAAGGTTGTCGTTCACTCGGACTTTGTTGAAATTGATTTTAGGCTTAAATAAATAAATAAAAATAAGAAAATATATGCACAAAATAGTAACAAGATGGATAGGTACTGGGACTCGGGATTTCACTGCCTTTCATATACATGGGTTTTAGAAATTAATCCTTGACATTTATAGCTCCAAACACAAGAAATATTAACTCTATTCTTTGCCAAAGTAGATTTCATAAAACATCAATTGTAAATTACAAGCATAGTATATCAAAAGCACCTAAGACAAAGCATACACTATCAAACAAGATAACAATTGATTAATAGAAATCATAAATCATTTAAAATCGGTGCAAAAAGTAAATAAGGAATTAATTAAATTACCCAAGGATGAAATACAACTTCCTCCGTCGCCCCAGTGATGGGTTTAGCTCCTCATCATGGAAACACGCTCAAAATATAATTTCATTGCTCAAAGTGTTTACAAATGATGAAAATGTGAAAAAATTATTAAAGCAGTGATTTTCTTTTCTCTCCAAAACTCCCTCCTCAAATGTGCTCTCTAGCTCTCTATTTATACACACAAATACACATTACTCAAATATATTCTTCCATAACTCCAAAATCTTCTTCTTTTTAATTAAAAATATCTTCATGAATTTTTCTTTCTCTTTATTCTCTATATTTCTTTACTAAACCCATATCTTCTTTAATTCGCAGAATAAAATCCAAGATAAAATCTTCTAAGGATATCTTTCTTGTTTAATACAAGATAACTTCCCTTTTCTTCAAAACTTCCTGTTTATAAGGCAAGAAGATATTTTTATGTTAAAGATAATAAATCCTTTACTGTTGAAACCAAATTTCCCGCCATTTTCTATTTGTACGTGAGGAAGAAAGGTAGCCCCTCCAGAGTAGGGGTGCGAATAGCCATGGGGGTACGTCCAAAATGTGGGTGCCTTTAGTACTTTTCTCCTGGGGTCCAAACAGCACTTTTTGAGCAACTTTTTCCACACAAGTGTATTTCTCCAAAAACACCTATACAAACATAAAAAAAAACAATATAAATACAAAATCAAGCACTAACAATAGAGACATTGAGGACAATTCAGACACAAAAATGTGTCTATCATGGTGACAGACAATGACGGAATCATGACGTAAATCATTGCAAAGATGGTCAGGAAAATCCGACTAACCTTTTTGAGAGGTGAAGAGAGTTTTTGCTTCCCGTGTTGGCGGTCCTGCGTAAGTTGTACTGGGGATGCAGACCGTGGAGTGGTGAGACGAAAGTTGCTGGCTTGGTCTGGCCGTACATCACCGAGGAAAAACGGGCGCGGTCTTGGAAGGAAAAGCATAGTGGACGGCTTGGCACGTGGGGCCAAGAGGTAGCGTGGTCTTAGGAAGATTTGTTGGTATTGGCAGGTTCACGGCTCGGACAGCTTGGAGAGGCAAAGCGCGTGTGGATGACTTGGCATGATAGGGCCGTGATAATGGAGCGGGCGGCCTGGCATGGTGCGGCCATGGCAAGGCTAGGTGTACACGGACGGCTAGGCGTGGTGGGCCACGGAAAATGTAGAGGATGGCTTAGCGTGTGGGGCCAAGACATGGCGTGAGCGGTCTTGGGTGTGGAAATTGGTCTTTGCGGGACCGGTTTCCTCTTTTCCTTTCTTGGCTCAAAATAGGAAATCATTTCCTTGTTCAAACTCCCATGTACCATGTATATATAGAAGGAGGGCCGGCTTCTCTTTCGTTTCACGCCTTTTTTTTTTATTATCCCCGTCGTGTGGTAGCAGTAAAGCAAAGTGGACAAGCAAATCCCAGGTATGCCTTTCAATACTTCTTCTTTAACTTGTTTTCTCTTTTCTTTTGTGTTGGTGTAAACCTGTTGATGGTGGATTTTCATTTAAGGTTAAAATTGTAAAAGCCAGAAAATTATGCGCTAACATCTTGTAAAAGATAAAGCAATTAATAAGTGTTGGATACTCCTTCACTTTACTAATTCACCTAGAATAGAGCATGTGGCAACAATCCCATTCTGTGAATTAAATACACGAAATTCATCCAGGTTGGAGCATGTAGCAACAATCCCATATACCCTGTGAATTTATAGCATTGTTAATTAATGCGTAAGCGACCTTGTATTTCTGTACTCATTATCGGTGCGGCATGACGACCGAGTGTTGCTCTCAGCAGCAACAAGAACCTCCAAGCATTATAATGAAAGCATGTACGAAATACGCGTACAGTTGCAACTCTCGGTGTGTTATACTAGCCCAATTGAGAACTCTCGGTGTGTTATACTAGCCCGATTGAGCATCCGGACTGTCCGTATCCCGGTCAGTATATGATCTCGTTTATCCAACCTCACCCAGCGTGATTGGATGGCCCAGATCAATTCCATAACCCCCAAGCAGGTATGGAATTTTCACTGCCGAACCAACGCGTACCCCGCATGGTCGGCCTCCCCAAAATATTGGCATAGCTTGCCAAAACGTCCAAACTAGAGCGTATGGACTAAAAACCTAAATTAGGGTTTGCGACATATTACATGTGTCGCAAAACAGTCTCAACCATCCATCTTTGCAGGTATAGATGGAGGGCGTAGATGTAGATTCAAAGGGCCCAGAGCATGTCAACACAATCACCATGGGCCCGCCTACATACCTGACCAATCGGTCAGGACCAACCCAATTCATGCGCCCGAACAGAGCATGACGCACGGCCGTGAAACTCAAAATTAGGGTTTTGAGCATCACGAGCGTCCATCTTCTCCGGCACGAATGGAGGGTCCCAGTTAGATTAAGCGTGTCCTGGCCATACCAAAGATGACCACCGTGGGCCCGTCTATCCCCTCACACGATCGGCCAAGGCATATCATGCCCGGCTATCCCAAAACGTGTCCAAACTTGCGTGGTCACACTTCCCAAATTGCAAACTGATCTCGACCACTCAACTTCACCGGACAATTTGAGTGGCTTAGATCACGTTTTCATGGGACAGTCAGGTATAGGCGTGAATACCAGCCTACCACCTACACGCCGGACGGATTGGGCAAGACCAACCAAGCTTGGTCGTCTTGAAGCGCGCGCCCGAAGTTGGCACGATGTGCGGCTTTTGCGGCACCAGATTTACATTGCAAAATCGATCTCAACCACCCCTCTTCTCCGGTCAAATCGAGTGGCCTAGATCGCGCCTTTATGGGACAGAGAGGTATGGACGTGTACACCGGCATACTATCTACACGCATGCCCGGTCGGTCCTTTCCAAAACCCTTCTCATGCTTGGTTTCGACCAAGATGAAGAGTGATGCCTGCGCACCTCTTCAAAACCCTCGATTCCATCAACGGCCGCGAGATGAGTGTCTCAAAGATCATCTCGTCCATTCCAACTTCACTGCTTGGTTATACAACCCCGGTCGGAGTTAATTGGTCGGTGAGGCGTCATGGTGATTACCACCCGTCACTTTACCACACCATGATGCAGTACTTGCATAAAATACACATGATACTTCACAAGTATCAACTTCCTGAATAACGCAGTTATTCAATTTAGCATTACATGCTACCTTTTGTGGGTCCCACGATCCACACATTCCGGACATCAATCATGTCACAAACCGGGGATACATACTTTGGGGGTAGTGGTCCGGCGGTTTACGCGTGCGACGTGCAACGCGCCATCACAAGAACGTGTTAGGAAGTCATGGACGGTTAGAGATGACAGGAGAAGTGGGCAAGACCGGGTCGTGTAACACCAACACACAACTCCACTACTCCATCACTCCACTTCCTCCACTTCCCACGAGAGACGTGAATAAGGCTCTAATGACTTGTATAAATAGGTTCTCCTCCCTATTTTCCAAACAGGAGAAAAAACAACACAAGTCCGGACGAGACAGAAACCAAGTGTTAATACAAAACGTATTCAAACACCCAGAGCCTGCTTGCAACAATCGTAAGGCTGCTCACCCTTCTGTTACAAGTCATAAGCAAGCCAACACCTTCACAATCTCAACACCTTCTTCGCTTCCCTCCCTAAGATCAACCCCATCTCCTTCACTTTGTGACCGAAACAAGTCTGGAACGGCCATTTCTTGGTTTAGGCCGGACTTGCACAGCATTGATTTCCGAATCTACAAGCACTCACCGCGCAAAGGCATTTGTTTAAGGTTTAGATTCATTCCTCATCCACACACCCCAAATTACCAAATCCGGCAGGAATAGTTTTCACCCATAAACAATTGGCGACCACAGTGGGAGGTTAATCTCTCGGTTGTAAAGTCAATTTCTTCGAAATCCGATTCAATTTTATCAATTTCAAAAAGGGTATATCTTAGGACCAATTCAATCATCAATCCATTTCAAGATGGTAGAACTCAGTGTCCGGATCGGCAATCAATTCGATGGAGCTAGTGTAGATAACACTCCCGTGTCGATGTACACAGTCGGTGGAGCTACCGTGGTCAATACATCTCGTGGAGCCGTCACTTCTATCACCAACGCTAGCGGAGCAGGAGATATTCCAGTAGGTGTAACTCCTCCCATCACCAGAGCTAGAGCAGCTGCAAATCCCGGCATCTCCTTAAGTGTAACACCTCCGTTAGTCACCAGAGCAACAACTTCTACTCCTTCATCAGGACGAGGAGCCGGAGGGACGAGAGGAGGACCACCCCATTACCATTGCAGACTTGATGGAGAAGCAGGAAGTTCTTGCTAAGACTCAAACAGATATGGCCGCAACTCAGAAAGAGGTACTCTCTTTTCTTAAGACATTAACTGATCGATTTCCACAAGACCCGCAACATCCCCTGGAGACAACAAGGAATGCATTCAACGCCCGAAAAGGTACTTCAAAGAAGCGACCTACAAGGACTGATCAAAGAAGCGACATCAGATATGAGCGGTCCTGTCATGGAGACTCCTGCACTGGGGACTGATCCTCACAACGATCCTCCTCAAGTCAATAGTTTTACTATGAACCAGAGGCCGGTGGATCGGGAAGCGTTTTCTCTAGTGGAACGTTTATGCAAACTTTCACACCTCTCGAAGAATCAGCGCACGGAGAAATTTTACTGCAATCAACCAGAGGAAGGTCACAACCGTGCCCTACATGTCACCGCACGCATCAAGGATTCAGAGTTCAAGACGGACCTTATCGACACAAGAGCGTCTTCGAATGTGATTACTCTCAAGACTCTCAGGACATCCAAGGTTCTCCCAGGCAAGGTCGTAAGGAAGCCTACCACAATGACGGACTTCGAGGGAAGCCAAACCAGCACATACGGGAGAAGCTCCGCGGAAAGAATCAGACAAGTTCGTTGCATCCCACTCCCCACGTGGGCGTTAATTCAGGAAGAATACCGGCTTGCATCATTGAGGGCTAGTACCCACGATGCATCTTTGCTGACGAAGCATTCTTCTCCATCCTGTGAAGCCACGACCCACGTTCACACAAAGAGGGAACGAACTTTTATGGCGAGTCGTGACGAGAAAGGGGAAAACGGTATACCGACATTGCCATTATCAATTAGCGAGGGAGACTGTTTACAGTCTCTCCACCTAATGGAATGCTACAACAGCAACGAACCACAAGAGCAAGTGCTAGATGCTCCACAACAGCTACAAGAGGGCACCAGCTCAACAACTAATGAGATTGAAATCGTTGGGAATCTCCTAGGCCTATCTCCATCAGCTCAACCTTGAGTACGGATAAACGCACGAAGCTCGTGGAACTTCTCAAAGAGTACCAAGACATATTCGCTTGGAGATGTGAAGAAATGTCGGATTTAGATGAAAAATGGTCACCCATCATCTACATGTCACACACAGATCCAAGTCGGTTAAACGATTTGCGATTAGGAAAATGGATAGATCGGTCTTTGCATAGACTTCGAGACTTGAACAGTCTTGCTCCAAAACGATCCTCCTCAACCTAACATCGACATGTTAGTAGATGCAACCAACGGACACGGCATGTTCTCCTCCATGGATGGATGTAGCGGCTACAACCAGATAAGGATGTATGATCATGACGCAAGTAAGATAGCTTTTCGAACTCCTCTCGGAAATTTTTTATTATACCATACTGCCATTTAGTTTAAAGAATGCCGGTGCAACGTACCAACGCTCTGGCAATCTTCCACTGGAGTCGATACCTCAAGGGAACAGCCTCAAGAAGATAACAATGTCCACGCGTCATATCGAGCAAGATCCGGGTGAGTCATTCTATCAGGCAACGGTCGAACAAGATTCGGGCGAGTCACTTTATCCGACAGTGGTACCTGTCTATCATGCTATATTGGAGAATCTGTGCTTTTGGTCATCCTCTGGAGCTGAAACGCTCATCTACAACAACATATGCCCCGATAGAAAGAACCAGCCTGCCGTAATGAAGAGCCTCATAATGTTCGTAGGGGCATATATCTCACCAACAAAGCGATACAACCTTGACCTTACGCAGCGGTTCCACTGAAGCACCAAGAGGAAAACTACCGAGATACAACATCCTGCGCGTCCGCCAACTCCAACTCCAGTACCACATGCACGACTCCCACAATGATGAAACAACGTCCAAGATATTCCATACCTGGATCGACAACAACCACTATAAACAAACCATGTAAACCACGCTTGGGGACTGAGGCTCAGCATGAAGTTCCTTCACCGTCAGTCAAAGACTTCTTCAACACGAAAGATGGTCGACCAATAATCATGGAATTCGCAAGGGTAAATCGAATCGAAGAGGAAGCCACTTCAATGCTCCCTCCGGTAGAAGCCGCTTCAATGGTCTATTCAAGAGCCGCCTCGATGCTCTCTCTCGGGACCCCTGTTCGCTTGAGAATCCTGCTTCAACACTTGTCTCCAGGATCCACCTCAACGTTCGCACCAGAAGCCACTTTAACATCCTCTCGAGTCGTTTCAACACTCAAGCTACATCAATAATCTGCGCTCTGGTCAATTTATCTTTGATGTTCTCATTGCTCAACATACGTCTCATCCATCCTTCATGAGGACCCGGTGGAGCATGAAAAACCACAAGTCGATAGGAGGAGGGTTATCCTGTGGAACGGATATTTTCATATAGTTGAAAGGGAGCGATGAACAACTCATCATCAATGTTCGGCATATCTTTGAAGCTGTCAACACCTCCTGACTTGGCACCAGCATTATCCCCAGAAGACATCTCAACAGGAGTTATTTTCTTCATTCTACAATAAAAGACAGGAGTCAGTACTTGTATAAAAACGCGTGACATGTGTAGTCACACACGACAGAACACACATTCACGTTGGAGTACACAAGGCTGGTATTGGGTCCAAACACCGGTGTTGATCAAGTCACAAGTCCGGTGTTGATCAAGTTTCAAGTCCGGTGTTGATCAAGTTTCAATTCCGGTGTTGATCAAGTCACAAGTCCGGTGTTGATCAAGTCACAAGTCCGGTGTTGATCAAGTCACAAGTCTGGTATTGATCAAAGTCACAAGGCTGTTATTCGAATAAAACATGCGCACATAGCGGGGCTGGTTTTCGGTCGAAACACGGGTCGACATTCGATCGAGGCACGCGACGGGTTCCGCTTGATCCCGGCCCAGTTGGTCGGGGCGGACCACGGTAGTCCCCAATCAAAGCTCTCTCTCTCCAGAAAAAGCAAGGCCGGTGTTTGGTCAAAGCATCAAGTCCGGTGTTTAGCCAAGCTAGCTGGGTCGGTGTTTGGTCGAAGTAGCAAGATGACACTCGAGCAGGCACATCAAGCCCACGTTCGATCAAGCAGGCGCAGTAGCCCCACGAACGAACAGCGTAACGATCCATCGAAGCAGGAAAGACTGACATCATGCTAGGGGAACGCTCGCATGGATGTCTCTTAAACGTGACATACTCGAAGGACAGGACGACCCGTCTATCTTGGTAACATCTAACTTTGTCTCATAAGTTTTATCTTTTAACTGTCACCATCTCATGCCTACCCCACAATAGTGTAACCATTATGTGCTAGGCAGGGGACTTAATGTTGATGGTGGATTTTCATTTAAGGTTAAAATTTTAAAAGCCAGAAAATTATGCGCTAACCTCTTGTAAAAGATAAAGAAATTAATAAGTGTTGGATACTCCTTCACTTTACTAATTCACCTAGAATGGAGCATGTGGCAACAATCCCATTCTGTGAATTAAATACACGAAATTCATCCAGGTTGGAGCTTGTAGCAACAATCCCATATACCCCGTGAATTTATAGCATTATTAATTAATGCGTAAGCAGCCTTGTATTTCTATACTCATTATCGGTGCGGCATGACGGCGAGTGTTGCTCTCAGAGCAAGCAACACGAACCTCCAAGCATTATAATGAAAGCATGTACGAAATACCCGTACGGAGTTGCAACTCTCGGTGTGCTATACTAGCCCGATTGAGAACTCTCGGTGTGTTATACTAGCCCGATTGAGCATCCTGGACTGTCCCATATCGGTCCGGGATATGATCTCGTTCATCCAACCTCACCGGCGTGATTGGATGGCCCGGATCAATTCCATAACCCCCAGCGGGTATGGAATATTCACTGCCGAACCAACGTGGACCCCGCATGGTCGGCCTCCCAAAATATTGTCATAGCTTGCCAAAACGTCCAAACCAGAGCGTATGGACGGGAAAACCCTAAATTAGGGTTTGCGGCATATTACATGTGTCGCAAAACAGTCTCAACCATCCATCTTTGCGGTATAGATGGAGGCGTAGATGTAGATTCAAAGGGCCCGAGCATGTCAACACAATCACCATGGGCCTCGCCTACATACTCCGACCAATCGGTCAGGACCAACCATGGTTGGTCATCCCAATTCGTGCGCCCGAACAGCATGGCGCACGGCCGTGAAACTCAAAATTAGGGTTTTGAGCATCACGAGCGTCCATCTTCTCCGACACGAATGGAGGGTCCCCAGATTAGATTAAGCAGGTCCGGTCATACCATCATGACCACCGTAGGCCCGTTTATCCCCTCACCTGATCGTCCAAGGCATATCATTCCTGGCTATCCCAAAACGCGCGTCCAAACTTGCGTGGTCACACTTCCCAAATTGCAAACTAATCTCGACCACTCAACTTCACCGGACGATTTGAGTGGCTTAGATCACGTTTTCATGGGACAGTCGGGTATAGGCGTGAATACCAGCCTACCACCTACACGCCGGACGGATTGGGCAAGACCGACCAAGCTTGGTCGTCTTGTAGCGCGCGCCCGAAGTTGGCACGATGTGCGGCTTTTGCGGCACCAGATTTCTGTTGCCAAAATCGATCTCAACCACCCCTCTTCGCCGGCCAAATCGAGTGGCCTAGATCGCGCCTTTTATGGGACGAGAGAGGTACGGATGTGTACACCGCATACTGTCTATACGCATGCCGGTCGGTCCTTTCCAAAACCCTTCCCATGCTTGGTTTCGACCAAGGCAAGAGTGATTCTACGCACCTCTTCAAAACCCCGATTCCATCAACGGTCGCAGATGAGTGTCTCAAAGATCATCTCGTCCGTCCAACTTCACTGCTTGGTTATACAACCACGGTCGGGAGTTAATTGGTCAGTGAGGCGTCATGGTGATCACCACCCGTCACTTTACCACACCATGATGCAGTACCTGCATAAAATACACATGATACTTCACAAGTATCAACTTCCTGAATAACACAATTATTCAATTTAGCATTACATGCTACCTTTTGTGGGTCCCACGATCCACACATTCCGATTTATCAATCATGTCACAAACTGGGATACATCTTTTGGGGTATTGGTGCAGCGGTTCTGACATGCAGCGTGCAACGCGTGATAGGGTGTAGAATACATCCTATTTACTATCTATTGTTTATGCTTTCTTTGTTATTTTTCTTGTAAATTATGTATTTTACGCTTGTTTTGAGTTTTATAGCTACTTGGAGTCGCACGGAGGAAAAGAAGAAGAAATCACCCAATTTAAGTCAAAAGGGCAAAAGGTCATTTTACGGGCGAACACTATCCTGAGCCCAGTAGTGGTTAGAGGGCTCTCATTCAGGGTACCCCTTGTCAATTAGCAATGGGTGTTATTAACACTGGGTAGCCCTTATCCGAGAGGATGGTCATGTCAAAAGCATCCAATTGGGTCGGTCCTAACCGTGCATCGGATCAAACCCGACCCGGATCCGTGTAATTAAAACCTAAATCTGAAATCGAGACCATCTCTCAATCATTCTATTCACCTGAAATCTAAGAGCATCGGCTGCTGCAGCTGCTGCCGTTGAACCAAGCTGAAGCTCGACAGAGGCGAGATGATGGAGATCGAGAAATGAAGGTGATGAAATTGGGTCGGGTTCGATGCGATTAGGGTTTGGCCGTTACTATGGTGCTTGATTCAAAGAAGATGGAGGTAGGCGATGAAATTAGGGTATTTGATGAATCAAGATCGATTGGGAATGATGGATGAAGCTACATCCGTGGTTCCGAGATGAAAGAGAGAGCAAGCGGTCGAAACCCTGTAAAGAGGAATGAGGGAATGAGACATTGCTGTTCTCTGAGTTGATGAGAAGGTACCAATGGAGTTTCCATTAGATTCAAGATGAGCTCGAGATTGGAAATGGTGGTGATTTGAAGACACAGAATTAGGGTCTTACTGTGAATTGGTGATTACGTGATGTCGAGAAGAGATTGAAATCGAAAATGGGTTGTAAATCGTGGTGGCAGTATGAATCGAGCAAGGGTTTGAGAAGCGGATTGAGACTTGAGAGTTGAGGGAGCCGATGATTTTCATGGTTATGGGGCTGTGGATTGAATTGCTGCCGTAAATGGGTTACGAGTCTGCCAATCAGAACGAAGAAGGAAAAGGCGATATGTTGCAATGAAGCTAGTTGGAGGTCTCACAGTGGAGAATGAATGAGCGAGAAATTGAGAGGAATGAAGATCAGAAAGGGGTTCTGGTATGTGATAGATGGTGTTGTGAATTGGGTTGTCACAGGAAAGATTAGTAGTGGTGGCTTAAAGTTTGGTGTGAAATTGCAAGTGATGGCAGATGGAGATGAGGCACTGGAGCTTGTGGCAGTCAGCCAAGGGAAGGAGCAGGGCTACGAGAAATGATATTGCGGGTTTGAAGTTGGTGATTAAGGATTGATTGCGGGTGGCTTTGTGGTGGCTTGCTGGTGGTGCTATGTGTTGAATGGGTGCTGGCTGATTAGTTGGAGGTGGTGACCTGAATGAGAGTTCCCTGGTGCTAGTTGTGATGCTGTTGCACATGAAAATTGCAGGTGTAGTTCAGTGAGATGTTGCAGGCAGGATGGCATTAGTTGCAGCTGAGTTTAGGTGGTTACAGAGAATGGGTTGAGTAGTGTGATGCTTCAAGGAATATGGCAGAAGTGAGCTACAGATGAGAAGAGACTGATTAGCCATCATGGCTGGGCTGAGCACTGATGCACCATCTTGGTGCAACACAAGATGGCTTTGGCAAGTGGCACAGTCTGGACCGAAATGATCAGCGACTCGGTTCGACTGCGAGTTGATTTCAGCCAGGTGGATCGTTGACCCGCTGACTAACAGGTTGACTGACGGTCGACCACTTTGACCGTTAGTCCTAACGGAGGATCGACGGAATATTGGTCGAATATTCTCCGACGACGGTGAACTTTTTTCGGGTGGCCGTGATGACAATTCCTATGGATTAAAACCACAATCGATTTTCCGGCGAGCAAAAATTCCAGGTATTTTCTATGGACTTCTCTCATGGGTGTGAAGACTTGGGCTTGGAATTGGATGGAGAATTGGACTCAAATTTGGAAAGAGAAGGTGGAAGAGTTGAGAAAAGCTTGGATTTGGAAATTGAATTGCAAAAGGAAAAGGATTCTAATCCTTAGAAGATTTGGAGAATTTTGAAGCCTATAAATAGAGAAGTTTTCTACACCTCTCTACACACACATCACTTGTGTTTTTGCTTTTCTAAGATTTTTCTTTTTAATTATTTGTGTGAACTTGAAAATTCTCCTTTTAATTATTATTTGTGTGAATTTCAAAAAACATGAGTAGCTAATTTTCTTATTGATTGAGGATGAATTCCTAGTTCTTAACATGATTTGAGTTTTGTTTTCAATTCTATCTTGAAGATTTTTCACATGATTATCGATTGTTTTTACTAATAGGAATGATCTTAAAGACATTCATGATTGATTGATAGATTGTTTGGAGTGCACGCTAAATTGATTTGTTAATTGATCTATATCTAGTATAAGTTAGGGAATACGTAATCGTTCTCGACACTTTACACAAGTAGAAAACACGAGACCTTGCGGAGGGATTCCGTGGAGCAATTGTGTGTAGAAACAACGCTAGAAAGTGAACCAAGCGAACCGAGTTTAACTACTAGTACTAAACCTAAATTCATAAATCTTAATGCATTCTGGGAATTACATCTTGTAAGCGAACCTCAAGGTGGTTCTTTTGAATAGAATCGATAACTAAGCGGACTGTTACTCGGTGAAATTAGGGATTTTGGGGCTAGCTAAGCGGACTGCTATCCTACGGTTGGTGATAATCTGTGACTAATAACAAGTAGAAAAGAACATAACTTTAATCATTGTTTCAGTAACGAAGAAGGATTCCTTGATCTTGTCTCTCTTATTGCTTTCATCTTTCAACTTTCGATTTTAATTGCTTTGTTTATTTTCTTTTGCTTTTTACACCCCCTTTAGTGACAAATTTTACAACTAGAATCTCGTGCTCCTCGTGGGATCGACCTTGACTACCCTATATTACTTGTTAATTAGGTAGTAAAGTATTAATTAATTTGATTGCACCTACGACACGCATCAAATTTTGGCGCCGCTGCCGGGAAGCAACGGGCGATTTTTTAGTTGTTTTTATTTTCTTTTTGCTTTGTTAGATTCTTTACCGTATCTAACTTAGTTTGTGAGAATCTTGTTTCGAGTGTTATTCCTTTGGTGAATGCTTAAGAAG
>JAJJWW010001738.1:0-42542 GCA_023531295.1 Papaver armeniacum | reverse complement strand
GAAAATTTCGTAGAAAAAAACCCTAGCAGGATTTCTGCTTCTGATGATTATCACTGCAATGTACTTGAAGAATTGAAAGATAATGACAACGGCAAATGCAATGTACATGAAGATAAAATATCGGAGGTAGAAAACTTATTGTCGTGCTTGGTGAAGAAAAGAGAGAAAGAAGTAGCTAGAGAGGTATCACTGAAAAAACCATATAAGGTAGAAGAATCAGACCTTAATAATTGTAAATCAGCTTACTCTTACTAATGCCATCTCTTTTTACTCTTACAAATACCAGATTCTTGTTATTAGAAAGTTGAAACACAACATTTAAGTCTGCACTGATCCTAACACTTCTAATAGGTTTGCCTTTGTTTCCAAACTACAAATGACCATTTAACCATGTTATCGTTACTTCTGTTACCGTTGATTCCATATGCAGAAACTGGTTTAGAATTCAGGCGAGGAATTTGTATGATAACTCTTTATTAATTAGCTTTGCTTTTGGTAATTGTGAGATCCAAAGATCGTTGTGCTCAATTCAGTCGGATTGAGTCATGTAAACCCATCCAAAAAAAAAAAAAGATCGACCCCCAAAGAGACAAAGATACCGATGAGTGAATTAATTTAAGTGTTGATGTACGCACTATCATCCCTATCACACGAGTCGCATGACCCCATCTAGGTAGGGTTAGTGTCCCAAATCACTAAATATTCTACTCCAATCGACCACACGTGACTCACTACGACAACCCTTTACCTCAAAACCACCAAAACCCGACACCTCACTCACCTCCATTAATTTACCGGTACTTCAACACTTAAACTCATTCAGTTTCACGTGTCCTTAACCATTTCATTTTATTCAAATTCTCATTTCATTTCATCTTCCTTCTTTGGAACAATCGAAATCCAAAATTGGAACTTTCCCATAAAGATTTCTAAAAGCCAAGCCTCCGAGGGCTTTAGGCTTACTAAGATGATGCCAACCTTAGTAGCCAGGAACGTCCAAACCCATCAAGAATCTCACTGAGAAACGCGGTTTTGCGCTCCTCACTGAGATACGTGATAGGAGCGCGTTCCTTACACGAGAGAAACTCTCTCCCATTCAATGAGATACGTTTCAATCCTGTCATAGAGGAAAATGGACAAAAATAAAAAGGAAAAAGAAAGAGAGAAGAAAGGGGAAGAAGAAAAAAGAAGAAGAAAGGGAGAAGAAGAAGAAAAGGAAGGAGAGAAAAAAGAAAAGAAAGTAGAGAAGAAAAAAGGGAAGAGAAGCAGGCAGACGTGCGGCTGCAAAAATGGAGAAGAAAAATGCAGTTTGTGTTAAAACCCTAGGGTTGCAAGTAGACACGTCTTGTTACTCTGGGCTAACTCGAAGCCCAAGCCCAATATTTTCGCCAACACTATTTTCTCGTATACACTTCCGCCTGCACTATATATGTCTATACTTCCGGTCTTGCACCTCGAAGATCAATGAATACGATAAAAGTACGAAACTAGATTCAAAATGCTCCAATGAAAGAAAAATTAAGTGAATGAACGAGATATTATAGGAAAAAAAAGTAGTAGAACTGATATTTCTATAAAACCTAATATGCGTTCCTGACACGCTCCTCGTTTCTCATTTTTTTAGAATTTCACGAATCCCGCTTCCGTCCTCGCTCCCGCTCCCGATATCGTTCCCGTTCCTGGCTACTAAGATGCCAACCAACAGATCGCTAGGAATTTTGAAACAACTCATCTGATGGGTGCGTAGAGAATTAAGGACATGTTTTATCATCGTAGTTCTTCCAGCTTGATTGAGTGCTTTTCCCTTCCAATTCTTAAGTCTGATTCAGTGTTTTTCCTTTCCAACTCGTAAGTCTAGAACCAAAAGACTGAATAGTAGGTTTGAAGGATTCATTTTTGTTTCTGCCTAAGAGTGATGTGACACATAAGTATTTCTCGGATTTCTTAGTGACAACCTTGTTTTAATGCCGTAGTGCCACTAAAATCTTCTTTGTTTTTCACGTTGCAGATTAATTTCTGAACAATAATAATATTGTCATGAATTGATCTACCCGGAACAAAGGCCTCTTAAAATGGTCAAATTAGCTTCTTCAGATGAGGTTTTATCCTATTGACCAGGATTTTAGAAATAATCTTAAAGGTTGTATTACATAAACCTATAAGGTTATATTTATCATCGTCATTAATTTGGAATTGACCATGTCGTACTCATCTACCCAGCAGGTGTTGGTAGGTCGGTCAAGGTATAGATTAGGAAATCTATTTGGTTAAGGAAACCAGGTACTTGTGTCCTAAGTATAGCAGCTTAAGAGGTTTGTCTCTTAGAGCTAAATTAGGAAACCAAGTACTTGTGTCCTAAGTATAGCGACTTAAGAGGTTTGTCTCTTAGAGCTAAGTTAGGAAACCCTATACTTGTAGGAAAGTAGTCCTTGTTAAGGAATGTGTCCAGTCCTATTGATGTGTATAAATAGCCATAGAGAGAACTAGAGGAAACACACCAGAACTAGTAAGAGTTCTCTTCTTCTCTGCTTAGGCTTTGTATATTCCAACCTATACAGTGATATATAAAATTGTTTATTCCTTCCCGAGGATTCAACCTCGTTAAATACTTGTTCTTCTTATGTGTGTGATTGTGTTCTTGGCGATATTGAGATACCTCGTAGTAGTGCAAACCTAACACTTCTGCAGGCTTTGGCGCAACAATTGGTATCAGAGCAAGGAGACGCTCTTGGATACGGTTACTCAGATTGCAGTTGAAGTGAAGGTATTTTTTTTTCTGAAGATTGCTTGAGGTAATGCTAATCTCAAAGGTTCTGTTTTTTTATCTATATTTGGTTATTTGTGAACAATGGTTGACGGGGACGAAGATCCGAAAAATCCTTTCGGAGAACATTCGGATCCCACAAATAAAGATAAAGAAACAAAAGAAGAAATACTTCATTCACATAGATCACAACCTCAAGGTAGAAAAGTTTACAGGAACCAATAACTTTGGTTTATGGAGAACGGACGTAATGGATGCTCTTGTTCATCTTGACCTAGAAGAAAGCTCTAGAAGGTCAGCCAAAGGAGATGTCGACAAGCAGTGGAACAAGATGAATAAATTGTGTCTTGCTTCGATACGAGGGTGTTTAGCAACTGCAGTAGGAGTTAATTATCAGCACGAGACTTCAGCTAAGGATCTCTGAGAAAAGCTAGAGAAGGAATACCTTGTGAAGAACGTGGCAAATAAGATACATCTTAAAAGGAATTTGTATCGCTATAACATGAAGAGAGGTGCAACTCTAACCGAGCACCTAGATTCATATAGTAAACTTCTTGCTGAGTTGGTTAACTGATGAGAAGTTCAACGACGAGGAACAAGCTTTGTGTCTGATAAACTCTCTTCCTGAAAAGTATGAACCCGTGATTAAGGCATTAATGCACGGCAAGGACAAGATGACATACGCATAGGTCACTACAGCATTGCGTAGTGGGAGTTCAGGAACATGGATCGTGAAGACCTTGCAAGTGAAGCTAACAATGACTTGCTTCTTGCAAGAGGTCGTTCAATAGACATGATAAGGAAGACTGGTGGTTATGGGAAAGGTAGAGGACGTTATAAGAGTAGAACGCGACTGCAGAAAGATGAGTGTGCTTGGTGTCATGACTTCGGTCATTGGGCTAAGGATTGTCCTAAGCGTAAGGAAAGAGAAGGAGATAACAACAAGACCGAGGTGAACATTGCAAAAGGTAATGAAGAATCATATGATGCTTCTGATTTCTCGCTAACTGTGACACCATCACTTTGTGCTATTGCTGCATGGTACATGGGTATTAGATACTTGGAGAAACTTATCATATATGTCCATATCGTGGATCGGTTCTCAAGTTTTGAAGAGCTTGATGGAGAAGTACGTATTGGAAACAATCATACCTGCAGGGTGATTGGGATTGGTAGTGTTCGTATCAAGATGCATGATGGTATGGTTAGAGAGCTGAAGGAGGTAATATTTTTACCTTCCATAAAGAAGAATTTGATTTCACTCGGAACTTTAGAAGCTAAGGGCTATAAGATAGTCGCTGAAAATGGTGTTCTAAAGGTAATCTCTGGATCTATGGTAATCATGAAAGGCACACGTCATCATAACTTGTACTACTTGATTGAGAGTACAACAACAGGAGATGTGTCTATTTCTGACCACAACGAGAGTGCAGCTACCGAGAAGACAAAGCTATGGCACATGAGACTTGCACATCCAGGTGAGAAGTCGTTGCATAGGTTGATTCAACAAGACTTGTTGAAAGGTGATATTGCCTGCAAGTTAGTATTTTGTGAACATTATGTTAAGGGTAAGAAAACAAGAACAAGCTTTGGCACAGCTATCCACAATACTAGTGGAGTTCTTGACTATGTTCACTCAGATGTTTGGGGTCCTTCCAAGAATGCATCATTGGGAGGGAAGCATTGGTTTGTGTCGTTCATTGATGATTATTCTAGGCGCGTATGGGTGTACACCATGAGGCATAAGGATGAATTCCTAGAAATCTTTGTGAGGTGGATAAAGGCAACTGAGGCTCAAACTGGCAGAAAGATCAAAGTACTACGTTCGGACAATGATGGAGAGTACAAGAGTGATCCGTTCTTGCAAGTATGTCAGGATGAGGGGATAAAGAGGAACTTCACAGTTAAGAAGACACCGCAACATAATGGGGTAGCTGAACGCATGAATCGTACTTTGTTGGAGAAGGTACGATGTATGTTATATAATACTGGATTAGGTAAAGCGCATTAGAAGGTAAAACTCCTATGGATAAGTGGTTTGGTAAACCAGCTTATGATTATGACTCAATTCATATCTTTGGTTGTCCTGCGTGGTATCATGTTAGTGAAAACAAGCTTAATAGCCGTGTCGTGAAAAAGGAATCTTTGTGGGTATGAAAAGTGGAGTGAAAGGGTTCAAAATTTGGAATCCAGTTGATAAGAAGACAGTCATGAGTAGAGATCTCACATTTGATGAGATGTCTATGGTAAAGTCTTGGGGTTCTCGACAAAGGAGAAACGTAAGCACCAATACTAATGAGCCTTTGCAGCAGGTGGAGATTGATGCAACTCCACCAAATCCAGTTAAGTCTATATCTGTTTAGAATACCTCTGAAGACATTGGGTCTGCAAGAGAGGTAACTACTGAAGTTCCAAATAATAGTGACACTATTGAGGAAATAAAAAGCCGAATTTTTGGTGGACATGGTAAAGTCCTTCATTGATGGTTTTCCATAAGAAAAGCCGAATTTTTGGTGGACATGGTAAAGTCCACAGGAATTCGGTAGGTGGTAGAGGGGTGTAAGTTGGTTGACCATGGGTTAGACATTCGTATCCTGAAGAGGTAGTGTAGTTTCCATATTTTTAGTGTGGCCAGATAATTTTATCCGGGGGATTATTTTGGGGAAGGTGGATGTTGATGATTTTTTGAATTATTGGATTGGGAAGGGTGTTCAATTTTTCATGATTCCAGGAGTGAGAGATTGGGTCGATGATATCTTCTACCATTTTGATTGGGTATCATTGTGTTGGGTCTATATTGGGAGAGTGTGGAATCCAATTAGCTTCTATCGGAGTTGATAACCCATTTCTAATACGATGAAAATTAAATTTTGCATGGTATGGATAATTGACGCGAGTTGTCTCCATTGAGGACTGGAAGAAGAGGGAATGGAAATGCTTCCTTGTAGAATTGGTTGTTCGTTAAGGTATTTTGCACTGAAGAGACTTCCGCATATAGAGTTAGGTTGTTCATGCAAATTCCAAATTCTTTTCATGAGAAGTGCCTTATTATGATCACTACTTTTCCTTATTCCTAATCCTCCTTCGGATAATGGTTTTGTTGTTTTATCCCATCCTATAGGGTGGAGTTTTTTAATTGTTGAGTCATGTCCCCCAGAAAAAATTTCTGGTGATATGATATATTTCTTTGTGGATATTTTTGGGTAGGTTTTGTGTTTGCATTATGTGATTTGAGGTGGGGGTTAGGGAGGTTTTGATGAGAACGAGTCTTATGGCTGGAGTTAGGAATTTTGTATCCTTTTGCTTTTCTGGCTAATATTTGTAGGAGGGGAGTGAAAGTTTGATTTTATGCTCTTCCTTGTTTAAATTGGATGCCTAGATAGGTTGGAGGTTTTGATGTGGCCGGCATATTAAAGAATTGTTGAAGATCATTTGATTGGGTCTGAATTAGGGTGATGGATGAAAACTGATTTGTTAGTATTAATAATTAAGTAAGTAACTGTTGTGACGCATAGCATAATGTAGTCTATAAAGGCTGGTGGGAATCCAAGTTTTGTAAATGATGTTTTGATGAATCCCCGGTCTAGGCTGTCATAGGCTTTCTGGATGTCTAGTTTGAGAGCTATTTTTGGATCTTTGGTGAGGTTTGAGGTTCTGATATGATGGAAGAGTTCCCCAGCAATTTATTTTCGTGTATTGATTTTTGCGTCACAAAAGCACTTTGGAAAGGGCTTATTAAAAAGGGGAGAATAGGTCTAATTCGGTTGACTAATATTTTTGAGATGATTTTATATGTTACGTTACAGAGTCCTATTGGTCTTAATTGTGAAGGTTTTGAAGGGTGGTCGACTTTAGGTATTAGTGTTATTTTTGTGTGATTCATGAGAGGGTGCATACTAAGATTATTAAAAAAAGTCTTAACCATTGCTATTAATTGAGGGTGGGATTTTTCCCATAAAACTTTAAAAAAACTTACTTGTACATCCATTCCGACCCGGAGCACTTTCGGAATTTATGGAGAAAAGTGCTTGTTTGATTTCTGTTGTAGTTACTTCCTTCGTAAGTAGGTCCGATTGTCTAGGAGTCAACCTAGGCTTGATATTTGTAAAAAAGATCTTCATTTATTTCTGTAGGCGGGGCCGTATATTGTTGAGAATAGTGATCCAGAATGAGCTGAACAACGTCTTCTTTTTTGCTAATCCAGTTGTTTTGTGGGTCTTGTTGTTGTTGTATATTTTTACAGGCTCTGTGAATGGTAGCTTTAGTATGGAAAAATGTTGTGTTGAGATGCCTGATTGAAGCCATTGAATTCTAGATCTTTGTTGCCAGTACGTCGCATGACATTGTAATAGTTCTTCATGTTCTATTCTTAGTTGTTTTTCTTTACTCATCCAAATTTCCAGATCTGAGCCTGTTTGGGATGCACATTGGTGTTGAGCGTGCTTTATCTTGGCTGTCGATTTCTTGAACTTAGTTGGTAGGTGTCCAAAAGTTTCTTTGTTCCATTCTAAGAGAGTTTATCCTGTTGTAATGAGATTTAGCTGGAGGTCGAGTGTCGTTCATTATCTTGTTGTTTTTCCCAAGATGATTCGACTACTTGCATGAGTTGGGGATGAGAGAGCCATAGGTGTTCGAATTTGTAGTTTTTTGTTCCTTGCCAATCCATTGCTTTCTTCCGAAGTGGTATTGGGGCATGATCAGATGTTATTCTTGGAAGATGAGTAACTGCCGCATGTGGATTTGTCGTTCGCCACAGTTGGTTTGCTAAAGCTCTATCTAATCTTTCTAAGATATTATCTTTCCCCATTTGGTTGTTTGTCCAAGTGTATGGGTCTCCTCGGAATCCTAAATATATGAAACCCATCTGGTTCATCAGAGTGAGGAGAGGTTGAGATTGAGCATATGTTACTTGCCTTCCTCCTTTTTTTTCCGATTGATTTAGGACATCGTTGAAATCTCATATCAATAGCCATGGTGTAGATGGATTGATATTGTTGAATATTGTTGGAAATTCTTGCCAAAGATTTTTCCTTGTATCCGGATGCGGAGGGCCATAGATACCCGTGAAGAACCATGGTTGTTCTGGAAGTGGTGGTGTAACTTTTGTGTGGATGTAATTTTGAGAGTGAAATAATATTCAGATATTTAGGTTATCTTTCCACATTAAGCATAGTCCGCCTCGTTTTCCAATTTCTGGGATGTTGAAATAATTATTGAATTGTAGGGATTGTGATAATCTTCTTATGTGTTGATCGTTAGCTAGAGTTTCGGAGAGAAATAATATGCTAGGCTTGTGTAGAGAAACTAGTCCTTTCAAATGCTGAATTGAGGGTGGGAGATTTATGCCTTGACAATTCCAAGATAGAATAGTCATTATAAAAATGGTAGAACTAGTCTGAATGGGCTTTGCAGGTGGAAGGATATGAGAAGTTTAAGTTGGGTTTAAATTGGCTTTTTTGAGAAGAAGAGAGACCTAGGTTTAAATGGGCTTTTATGAGAAGAAAAGAATCTTAGTGAAATTAGGAGATGAAAATGTTACACAATGAAATTTATAACTTACATCAGAGAGTATTTTGCAGACTTTAAAAGAAAGAAATGTGACAAATCAAATAGGATTTTAAAAGAGTTGACTCAGGCAGATACAAGGATTATGAAGCTTCTATAACTACACAAAGATTAATAATATAGGAATTGTAAGCTAATGTTGAGGAAATGCTAAAAACAGCAAAGTTCAAGAATACAAAACAGACTAATGGTGGGTTTGGATGTAGTATTTTAAAGGTGGAATTTATGGGTCCAGGGGATTTGATAGAATTACGTTTACCTTTGTATGTTTGGTTGCCCGAATCCTTGGAATCACGTTTCCTACGGGATTCAGTTTTCCAGCAAATCCTCCATATGGAGTCCGACCCCTCCCCCCTAAGATTTGCTGGGAAACTTATCAAGGGATTTATGGACCCACTTTTTTTTAACTCTAAATCCCATATATGTGCAATTTTAAGATTTGAGGGTAATGCCAAACGGTACAAAGACTTTAATACAAGAAAACTCTATAAATCCTAGGAATTTTAATTGAGTTACCAAATAGACAAGGAATTTACATGAATCCCAGAATTTGTAATCCCATGGGATTATAAATTCCTGAAAACGATGAATTCTGCAAACAAACCCACCATAAGCTTAAGTTGTTGTGTACTAAGTTGATGAAATGCTAAAAACAACAGAGTTCAAGGTTACAAAAGACATACTAAGTTTTCGTAAAAATTAAGACAACTCATAAAACTATGGGTCAAAATCAAGGCGAAACTTGAGAGTATAGAATGGGACTGTAATGAAGTAGTCTAAAAGGTTGAAGTAAACTCAAGTAGTCTTAAACCATTTGAGGTATTACTGAGATAAACAAATCAGTGCAATATCAGAATGAAGATAATTCAACGTAAACTTATGGAATTTAAATAAATTCAAAAAGAAGACTAATAGGGGAAGGGGTATGTTTCTTAACTTAAAGTAAAGTACATATTATAAGACTTAAAGGGAAAAATTTAACAGAGTAAATATATGCATACAATACCAGGTAAATATCTATATATATAAACACACAAACAGAGTGAGCAAGCAAAAAAGGTGGAAACCACCAGCTCAACCTAGATAGTAACTGGGAAACTAGCAAGCATATTATACATAGATATATGGACTTTTAACAGAGTGAACCAAAATATTTAGTAACTGAGGAACTAGCAAGCATACTATACTTAGATATATGGATTATAAACATAGTGAACCAAAATATTGAGTGATATCCACCGGCCCTTGAATGTGTCTTTGTTGCATTGGGTTTATCTGACTAAGGAAGATGTTGGTGTTGTCAATATTGATTGTCTGCAAGTGGTGAAATAGTGGCACGTTGTGTAGAACTGTCCTAAATGGAAGCAGAACTTAGTGTGCAAATGATGGAGCTGATAGTTGGAGAACATACTGGTTGTTCCAAATTGTCATGCTTAAACCTTTTAGCAGTCTGACAGACATTAATCCACTGATCAAGTTCTTCATTAGTGACTGTTCTTAAAGAATCTGGTGTTGATGAAGAACCAATGCATGTACTGTTAAGATAAGTTTGCTGCTCAGGGTTGACTCTTTTTATGGCTGGACTTGGCAATTCATAATCTGATATGAGCTCTGATTCTTCTATGTGGGAAACACGGAAAATTAAAGGACTGAAAGGCTGTTGTAGATCAGAAGGTTGAGATGGTGAGTGAGAGATAAGTTCAGAGCTATGAGCCTCAATAATGTCATTTTCTTCAACTATCCATGTTTCTGGTATGGATCTTGATGAGTCTGAGTATGTGTCAAAGTGAAATCCTTCTTGCTGGTAATCCTCTCCGACGAAGAAAGATATCTCTGACTTGTCTTGATCAGAGATAGCATGGGAGACAAAAGGGGTTGAAACCCAGTCACTCCAATCAGTATCAGGGTCTTCAAGGTCCACATTGTGCAGCATCTCTTTGTTTATGGGTAAAAATCGTTTCTGCCGATTTCGGTAAATTCGGTAGGTGAGTGAGAAACTGGTTCAAACCCTAAACAAATGTGCTGCACGTGAGCACTTTATAGATTCGAGAGATCAATCTGTACAAGTCCGGCCTAAACCAAGAAATGGCCGTTCCAGACTTGCTTCGGTCACAAAGTGGAGGGGAAGGGTTGATTTGGGGAGGAAGCAAAGAAAGGTGTTGAGGAGAGTAGATCTCGACTTGTATCGAAAGTGAAAGCTTAGGAAGCTTGCAAGAGATGAAAGATTTTTGGGAGAGCTTGCAAAGTTGCCTTTCGAGAGTGTAAGTGTAGTATATTTCTCCCGACCGAGACTTGTTGTCCGGTGGAAATAGGTAAGACCTATTTATACAAGTCGAGTTTGAAACGTACTCGCCTCATGAAGGAAGAGAGTAAAGGGTGAAATAATGGGAGGAGGTGGTAACCGCATGGTTTAATGGGCGAAAATGTTTTTCACCATTATTTCCTCTTTTATTTGACCGCTTTATTCCTTTTCACGCTTTCTTAATGTGAGCGTAGTGTACGCCGCATGTCAGTGACCGCCAAACCAAAACCCTAAAGAAGCATCCCCGCCTTGTGTTGATGTCTCGAGTGTTGGTTGCATCTTGAGTGCAAGTGGCGCTGCTAGTGGCGCGTGTGGCATGTGCCAATGGCATGTACGGAATGCCTTGGTGGTAGTTTGCAAGGTTTGCAAGTTGGGCTACCAAATGTGTGTGCTTGGCACATGCCGATGGCATGTGCGGAATGCCTTGGTGGTAGGTTGCACCGGTGTTAGGATACCAGCGTGTGTGTTTGGTATGTGCCAATGGCATGTGCGAATGCCTTGGTGGTAGGTTGCACGGTTTGAAAGTTAGGCTACCAACGTGTGTGTTTGGCATGTGCTAATGGCATGCGTGGCCATTAGGGCCAAGACCTTGATAGGGAAACTAGCTAGCGAGCATGTTGGCATGTGCCAATGGCATGCGTGGTCATTAGGGTCTGTGACCTTGATAGGAAAACTAGCTAGCGAGCATGTTGGCATGTGCCAATGGCATGCGTGGCCGTTAGGGGCCGTGACCTTGATAGGGAAACTAGCTAGCGAGCATGTTGGCATGTGCCAATGGCATGCGTGGCCGTTAGGGCCGTGATTTTGCTAGGGAAAACTGGCTAGCGAGCATGTTGGCATGTGCCAATGGCATGCATGGCCGTTAGGGCTGGATTTCGCTTAGGGAAACTAGCTAGCGAGAATGTTGGCATGTGCCAATGGCATGCGTGGCCGTTAGGGCCGTGGTTTTGCTAGGGAAACTAGCTAGCGAGCATGTTGGCATGTGCCAATGGCATGCATGGCGCTTGACCTAGTTGCATGTTTCACAAGCCTAGGGCGCTATGTTTGGCGTGGGCCAAAGTCATAGCGACTTGGAAATATGGCTTGCGACACGTTTTGGCATGTGCCAATGGCACGTGCAGCCATGTTGACCTAGTTGCAAGTTTTGCAAACATAGGGCGCTATGTTGGGCGTGGGCCAAAGTCATAGCGACTTGGAAATATGGCTTACGACACGTTTTGGCATGTGCCAATGGCACGTGTAGCCATGTTGACCTAGTTGCAAGTCTTGCAAACCTAGGGCGCTATGTTGGGCGTGGGGACAAAGTCATAGCGACTTGGAAATATGGCTTGCAACACGTTTTGGCATGTGCCAATGGCACGTGCATCCATGTTGACCTAGTTGCAAGTCTTGAAAACCTAGGGCGCTATGTTAAGGCGTGGGCCAAAGTCATAGCGACTTGGAAATATGGCTTATGACACGTTTTGGCATGTGCCAATGGCACGTGTAGCCATGTTGACCTAGTTGCAAGTCTTGCAAACCTAGGGCGCTATGTTGGGCCAGGCCAAAGTCATAGCGACTTGAAATATGGCTTGCGACACGTTTTGGCATGTGCCAATGGCACGTGCAGCCATGTTGACCTAGTTGCAAGTCTTGAAAACCTAGGGCGCTATGTTACGTGGGCCAAAGTCATAGCGACTTGGAATTTGGCATTGTTGCCATGGGCAGCGGTGCGCTTGGTTTGGCATGGTTGCCATGGTGCGCAGAGTGCGGCTTGGCTTGGCATGGTTGCCATGGTGCGCAGATGCGACTTGGCTTGGCATTGTTGCCATGGTGCGCAGATGCGCTTGGCATTGTTGCCATGGTGCAGATGCGACTTGGTTTGGCATTGTTGCCATGGTGCGCAGAGATGCGCTTTGGCATTGTTTCCATGGTGCGCAAGATGCGACTTGGTTTGGCATTGTTGCCATGGTGCGCAATGATGCGACTTTGGTTTGGCATGGTTGCCATGGTGCACAGAGTGCGGCTTGGTTTGGCATGGTTGCCATGGTGCGCAGAGCGCGGCTTGGTTTGGCATGGTTGCCATGGTGCGCAGATGCGGCTTGGTTTGACATGGTTGCCATGGTGCGCAGAGTGCGGCTTGGTTTGGCATGGTTGCCATGGTGCGCAGATGCGGCTTGGTTTGGCATGGTTGCCATGGTGCGCAAGATGCGGCTTGGTTTGGCATGGTCGCCATGGTGCGCATGATTTGGCATGGTCGCCATGGTGCGATGGCTTGGTTTGGCATGGTCGCCATGGTACGCAAGATGCGGCTTGGTTTGGCATGGTCGCCATGGTGCGCAGATATGCGTCTTGGTTTGGCATGGTTGCCATGGTGCGCAGATATGCGGCTTGGTTTGGCATTGTTGCCATGGTGCGCAGATGCGCTTGGTTTTGGAATTAGGGTTCTCGTGTTGGAAAAACCCTAATCTAGTATTTTGAAAAAATACCCCTATTAATTATTTACACCTGAGTTAAATGCTCTTAGTTAATGTGTTGCGGTAACGCTAGGTCATGGGGTTTTACGATTTTACCCCTTGTTTAAAACCACCATCAACATTAAGTCCCCCCGCTAGCTCGGACATGGGCTTTGTTGCGAGGTAAGCATAAGATGGTGACAAGATATCAACAAAGAAACCGTAAAGAGAATTGAGGAGGCTTGTCCGACCTTTTATAAATAGGATTTGGAATCCTTGCCTCCCGGTAGTTTTGCACAAATCGGGAGGTCGGGCACAATTGGTGGGGCCGGTGCAACTTGGGCGACGTTGGGAAGTTGGCACGAGTTGGGAAGCTGATTGTGCTAGCTGGTGGGACCGGCGCAAGGTGTGGAAGCTTTGTGTGCTTGCAGGCGTGACTTGGGCGGCCATTGGGAAGTCGGCGCAATTGGTGGGGCCGGTACAACTTGGGCGACGTTGGGAAGTTGGCACGAGTTGGGAAGCTGATTGTGCTAGCTGGTGGGACCGGCGCAAGGTGTGGAAGCTTTGTGTGCTTGCAGGCGTGACTTGGGCGGCCATTGGGAAGTCAGCGCAATTGGTGGGGCCGGTACAACTTGGAAACCATGCTTGTACAAAAGGAAATCCTTCCCTATTTCAAAGTCTTTCACGCCTATATATATATATATATAAAGCCCCTTTTTCCCCATTCTGCGCTTTATTCTTTCTTCTTTTCATACTAGCGGCAAAGAGAGACCGCTTCGGTGTATGTCTTCGAGTACTCTTCTTTCTCCTTTTTTTTTTTATAGGTATAAACCTTAAAAGTAAGCGCTTCCACAATCTTTGCATATGATTCCTTGGCGTGCCTCTCGAAGAAAATATCGCGTGTGTATTTTCGAACCCGTAGAGAACCCCAGTATGGATCCCGAAGAAGAATACCGTGTATATTCTTCATATGACTTCGAACCCGCAGAAATATTGTATATATGATTTTGCTTTTTGAAAGAAGTATCACGCGCGTAGTTTTGGACCAATAGAAAAATGCTCCATATATATTTTTGAACCCGAAGAAGGATACTCAGACACACTTGTACCCGTATAGAATGCCGCGTATATAGTTTCGAACTCCGAAGAAAAATACTGCATATATAGTCTTGAACCCGAATAAAATACTCGTGTATATAGTCTCGAAACCGAATTTGTTGGGTACGATTATGTGTCGGGAGATAACTTCGTCTTTCTCCATTTGTTTTGTGCAGATATCTTATTACCAAATTGTTGTGAAGGAATTCGACAAGATGTTACCTGAACCACATTTCACTTCGTCGAAGGATGCACTACAAGAAAGTTGGTCTATTGCTACACGTCATTCATGTGGCAGTAACCCATATTTCGTGTGGCTATATCTTTTTGCCACGTAAAAACATTTTGCCACACCTGTGGCAACAACCTGGGTGGCAAGAACTTATTTCCACACCTTAAATGTACTAGAGTAATAGCTGGCCTTTTTGCCACATCAAACAAAGTGAGGCAATAGCATGTGGCAAAAATGTATTTTCTAATTTTCCTTTTCTTTATTTTATTTGAAATTTTATTTAAAAAATCTATTGCCACACCCACTGGTGAGGCAACAACGTGAAATATTAATTTATTTTCAATTTCAAAATTCTGTTGCCACACCTGGTACTGTAGCTAAACCCTTGCCTAGTCCTAACAAATACACGTTGGCTGATTGTAATATTATTTGCGTAGTTAGGGCACAGGGCACGTAATAGAAAAAATTAAAAGCCATAGATAAAAATTAAATTGAAACAAATAATTTAAATAAATATCATTAAAATAAAACATTTGTTACAAAGTACACCGAATTCATCACAAAGAAACAAATTATTTTACATAATATGCTTTTAATATTAACCTCACCGGAAACTAGAGAACCCTTGCATTGTGAAACTAACTAAAACTACTAGACGTCCTAGGGAACAGGTTCCAGATCTTTGTCCCTAGGCCATGCGCGCACCTGCTGAACAAATCAAAATAAAGACCAACATCAAGAAATGTAGAGAATCATCATGTATAACGGAAGCTTGAAGGGGAATCGGTCATTTACAGGAAACTCAAAGTTGTCTAAGTTGGGCATTTGCATTTGCTTCCCAATGGATGGTTGCTTGGAACAAGACTCTACACCGCTCCGAAAATCTTCGTAAAGCTTCATATCAAGATAGTTTGTGTGTCAATGCACAAATAAATGTTTTCACCACGATCCACGAGAAAAAAATCAAGATTAGAAAAGGGTGGAATTAACTTACGGAAAAATGGTTGGGCATTTGCCTCTCAGTGCATAATTGCTTTGAACGAGTCCTAACACCAATCCGTGGATCTTCAACAGGCTTCATATTCATAAAATTCGCACGTCAGGCGCAGAGTAATTTTTGGCTATGAAACAAGCACGAAATGGGTGGAGTTAGCTTTCCGGTTCCCACTCGGATTTCCATCAAATGGTGATACTCGGTTAAGGTGGTTGGGGTCCTGGAGTACTTCCTACAGAGTAATAGAACATCGCTACTTCCATCTTCTTTTCGAGCATTTAGGGAAAGCAAATGACTGAAGACTGACCAGCAGGGGAATCATGAGGTGGACGAATCTGGATGCTTCTCATATATAGGTCTAGCAGAGGCTTCAGGTAATAGATCTTTGTGCTATACTTTCCTTCAAACCCCGTTACAAACGCCACATGAGGCATGTCCATGAGCTAGATATGCATTTAAAAATCATTTTACGAGATAATACAAGTAATTAGAATGGTTTAAAGTGCTTAAGCTCAATACTTTTACCAATTGAACGCCATCTCTACGTTTATCACCGCTGATTGTATGTGGTTCTGGCCCATGATCAAAGTTGTTCATCTCTCATGCCATCGCCTTCCATAGGGACTAGAAGTAAGTTGAGGAGAAATTGTCATCCGACATTCAAAACAATGGATGACTAATATGAAACAGTAAATTGGTTAAATAGTTAACATGGTTGAGGAATTTCTCTGTGGCCGGGGAAGGTATAAGGTATTATGTATCTGGGAGTGCTCATGAGAAGTGAAATTTGCATTCATGTCTTCATCTCCTTCAATAACAAACCATATGAGAGTTAAGATAGCAGATTTATTGAATGAGTACTAGTAACAATGCACCATTGCTAACATACCAAGCAAAAGAAGTGGTTAATCATATTTTTCTTTCAGAACCTAGCACAATAACACCACTAAGGTAGACAGTGAAATAGAGCATCTACAAAGTGATTTTTCTTCAGAAGTGTAGGTGACTAATGCGATAGTAAATATTTTTACTTACCTATCGAAGCGATTAAATGATGTTGCTCATTGGTTTGAATCCAGAGGGTCGAATAAGGTGATGGTTTCTCTATCAGCCGAATAAGAAAAATGGAACAGTACAGAATTAGTTTACATGACTCATTATATGCGATGCTCATAGTTAGAGATTAATGGAATTTTCAAGGTATGGTGGCAACCTTGGTGATGTTTCTGATCCTCCGGAACTCTTGCACTCTCCTCTTTAGTAGAAGGCTCATCAATACGGTTCAAAGAATCCGCTCAAAGGAGAAAATAATAGTACTAAACAAAAAATTTATTATTTCACCAAGAGCTAAAGGAATTGGGATGCCGGCCTTTCTCCCAAATTTGTTGATATTCCATTCTCGCATAAAACAAAAAGGTTTCCTCTATAATCATAGATCGTAAAAACGAATCACAAATGCAAAACCATATGTATCAATAAAACAAGAATCAGATTGAATAGCCCTAACAATCAAATACGAGAACAAACACAAAAAACATCTTGCCAAAACTACAGAAACCTTATAAGAAAAGGAAAGATAATAGGGATTGAAAACTTACTCTTTCTCAAATTCCATCATCAGAAACAAAAAAAACTCTAGAAAAACTAAATAAATTAGAATATCAAAAACCCAAATTAAAGAAAATCCCTTTTGGAATTGAAATTTCAGATAGAGGAGGTGAGAAAATATACCTTCTATGAGTCTCTGGAGAGTGACAACAACAAAAAAAACCAAATTAATCCGTAGTAGTGTGTAGATCTGTAGACAAAAACTTATGAAATAAATGACCAAGAATAATTTATGATGATCGGAGCAATAGACTAAAAAGGTGAGAAATGGAAAACTAGGGTTTATACCTTTTAATGTATAGAAAATTAGACACTTCAAGTCTTGAAATAATAGGGATTTCAAAATTTCGAGAGGACGAGTTTTTGGTAATCCGAGCTGAAGACTAGAATTTTTTAGGGTTTACAGAGATTTTCTTTTTTGTTCCATTTTGGAAAGAAAAAATTGAAACTGTTTTATTTGAGAGAATCCAAAAACTTTGGGTGTATGGGCGAGCTTTGTGGGCTTTCGCAGGGAAATCCGACCTTCACAGATAATGTTGGTTTTGTTCATGGGCGCGTGTGATATCAAGTGAAGTAACATGATTTTTTTTTTCTTTAAAAATAAAATCATTATATTTATTTACTTATTTATAAATATAGGTGCGCCAAAAGGGAGTAAAATTTTTATTAATTATCCTATTTTGCCCATATTGTTACAAAGATGTGGCATTAAATAGATTTATTGCCACGATAAAAGTTACATGAAGCTTAAAAGGTATTCTTTTGCCTCGACTATTTATGGGTGTGGGAAAAGGTCTCACTTAATGCCACACATGTTATGCAGTGAGGCTAAAACCTACCTATTGCCTCAATCTTTGTTGATATGTGGCAAAATAGTGTAGCAATAGACTCATGTTCTTGTAGTGATGCTCATAATTCCAAACCGAACACAGATGATGAATTCTTCACTAGAGCCCTCGCCCCTGCTCGGAAGAATCACCCAGGTTTCGTGCCAATTTTGCTAACCGGTGGTGAGGATGACAGGAAGACACGTTCGGTTCGCCCAGAGCACCATTCGGTTTTGTCTTCATAAAGGGGTATATTCCTCTTCCAACATTGACTTTAGGATGTGTCAAAGTCCATTGCATTCTTTTTACAGATGGGTTGAGTTCATGGTGAGCGAGGAGCGTATAAATACCATCCCGACTCAAGCGCAGTCATCGATGTCGCCAAGACTTCAAGAATCTTCGATTAGGAAGGACATCCTGTGCTTAGTTGCTTTCATCTCCGGATGGTGTTCGGACACCCATACAATCATATGTAGATGGGGTGAGATAACTTTCTCCTTGGAGAGTGTGGCTCTCTTGCTGAATCTTCCCAGAATCGGGAATCTCGTAATCCAATTATCCGAAAGTGAGGCGAAGATGCGGATGACCTGGCCGCTAAGTTGGGGGATTTCGCTGAAAGACTCCATTGCGAAGTCGAAGGACTCTGCCCGGAAGAGGATGAAAGGTGCCCTTACGGTTGGTGGATATCTCAATGGTTTCCGGACGAGTTGGAGCCCGAATGTAAAAGCAGATGATCTTCATGTCGCAAGCACTTTTGGCTCTCTCAGTTGTCTAGAGACATTTTTATGACGGTTCGGCAAGAATGGAATAAGACCCGTAGTTGTTGGCGATTCTTTGTGAAATTGGTAAAGGGTGAAGTTCTTCCCATTGGCAGTCAGTTCCTCGGTTCCCTCGTATGTGCATCTGGATCACCCGGTTGCGAACATGCGAGTTTCGAATGGTTTCATGAAGGTGGATTCATATGTGCACATTGCTTTTCTCGCAAGTCCGGCTATGGGAGCACTTTGAGAAGTATGCTCAAACCATTGCCTTCGCTTCCCGTGAGTTGTGGCTCCCGAATTCTTCGATGGGTGAACAGCGCCCAAGAGTTGGCGTGAGCTTGGTCGGTTCTCTTGATAAGTTGCATGAAATCAATTTTCGTCCATGGGGGCCAGTCCATAATTCAAAGGCTCAAATTGGTACTTTTGCTTCTCGCTCTCCGCTCATGTCTTTGTCTTCACGACGATTTGAGCGTTGGTGAAAACCTGTTCATTCAAAGTCGCTGCGCGGTTATATGCCGTCTTTCTTCGTGGGGTCTTTCCAGTGATAGCCGCTACAATATTGACCGTGCTTTGCTCGTCACATGGGTTTCGATCAAGGGGTGCCTTTCGTTTACCGTGGTGATCCCTAAGGATTCGCTGCGTGTCGCCCTTGACGCCAAATGTCCTTAAGCCGGCATCCGCCTTTCCTTTTTCAAATGGGAAGAGTAACTTGACGACCTTTGGCTATAATGAGTTTTGGTGCGGCGAGTTTACTATGATCCGAGATTTCGTGAATAACGTGGTGGAAAACGTTCGTTGCAAACCTTCTCCAGCCCAAGGAGTATCCAATGTTGAGAGATCCCAAGCGAAAGTTGCCCAAAGAATTCGGAAAGCCCCCTGTGCCAAGGAACTGAGAACGAAGAATCGTGGCTTTGGCGGGTTCCGGACGGTTCCGCAAGATCCTCCCATGGATCTTGTGTCTTTCAGCTTCTTCCAATAACTAGTTGTGTCGCCTCTTCACAGTTTGTCTCAAAACACACGTAAATTTCTACCGAGAATATGTGTCTTGTTTCTTCGTGGCTTCGGTAGTGTTAATGCTTTCGCCGCCCTTGCACGTTGCCAGGAGACGGCGTTTCTTCAAGGGATTCCAAAGACCGAGCCTACTCATAGCGGTGATGAGTCGAGAAAGAAGAAAGTTCAACAAGCGAGAGTGATTCCTCTCGCAAAGATCGGTTCTTCTTCTAAGCGGTTCGGTGAGTTTCGCGCTTCTTTCCTTCTTCTTCTTCTTCTCGTTTCTTCTTTTGAAAATGTCTAACTCAAGTTTGCGGAGGAACTGTTCGAGGAGGATGATTCTGGGATGGAGTCACACGAAAACTTACCTTTGGTGAGCACCGCGCGACTTGGAGATGGGAGTTAGCCAATTGCCGGGCACAAACGTGGTTCAGACGGTGGATGATTCTCTGATGGTTGTTGCCGTAGACATGGAAGAAAACCCTTTGCGAGTCGTGAGGCCACTTGCAGCGCCCATTTTTGATCCCCGTACTTGGTTCCTCATCCAGGTCATGTGCTGGTTGGCGGCTTTAGCGTGCCGGCTAAGCATGAGGCGTTGTACACCAGAATCTGGGAGAAGCACGGACATATGGCTACAACCAAGAAAGTCACTAGTCGATTTGCGCTGGTTAAGCGTGTGGAAGAGGCTTTGTCTTCCATCGAGGACATGCGTGAGGTGACTGGTCACACCGTTTCTGAAGACGTTATTGCCGACTGGGAGCACCATCGCGACGTGTGCGTAGAAAGGAGTTCAACACTTCGTGGTTTGTCGAAGGCCTTGCTGAGATCCAAAAGTTGAAAGATGCAAAGAATCGAAAGCCTTTCTCGCCGAGAAGATCGCCTGACAGAGATGGAACTCAAAAGCTTTCCAAGATGTTGACTATGAAGAGAGCTCCTCTTGAAGACGAAAGTCGACTTTCTCCAAGAAGAGCAGACTTACTTGGACGATTTTCCTTGAACGTTTCTCTGTTAAACTTTCATTTAGGTTCTTTTTTTTTTTTTTTTTTTTTTTTTGAAAGACATATTGGATGTCCTGTTCAAAACTTAACCTTTGATAGATAGGCTGGTAGCTTTTCGGGTGTTGGATTATTTAGGGATGAATGGTTTTGATAATATAACTCGATTATGTTTTGGGAAAGGAATATTGCTTTTATGAAAGTGTGTGCTAGCAATAGGCATAAGACGCAATAGTATGGCGGTTTTATTAAGAACCTAAAAACAGATCGTATGTCTTGCCCAATCTAACTTTACTCACTTGCAAACACGCCTCTTTCCAAGTAAAAGGCGGCTTTGCTTCGGTAAAGGCGGCTTTGTTTGGTAGCAAGGCGGCTTTGTCGGTAGCATCGCCGCTTAGTACCCAATTGCTTTGGTAGCGTCTTGGCGAGTCCCCGCTTTTTGGTGTAGTTTTAACAACCGATAACCGTTGTCCGGAAGTTGAGTCGAGTCGCAAGTCCCCAATCGCTGGTGGAATCTTCAACGAGTCCCCGCTTTCTCGTGTAGTTTTTGCAACCGGTAACCGAGTCTCCCGGGTAGTTGAGTCGGATCGAGTTGCCTTCCCTACCATCTTGACATCTAGGTCAAGAACGAGATCGACAGTCGACATTGTAGCCGATAGATCAATCCTCCCGTTGTGGTCGCCAATTGTTTATGGGTAAAATCGTTTCGCCGATTTCGGTAAATTCTGAGGTGAGTGAGAAACTGGTTCAAACCCTAAACAAATGTGTTGCACGTGAGCACTTTATAGATTCGAGAGATCAATCAGTACAAGTCCGGCCTAAACCAAGAAATGGCCGTTCCATACTTGCTTCGGTCACAAAGTGGGGAGAAGGGTTGATTTGGGGAGGGAAGCAAAGAAAGGTGTTGAGGACAAGTAGATCTCGACTTGTATCGTAAAGTGAAAGCTTAGGAAGCTTGCAAGAGATGAAAGCTTTTTTGGGAGAGCTTGCAAAGTTGCCTTTCCGAGAGTGTAAGTGTAGTATATTTCTCCCGACCGAGACTTGTTTTCTGAAAAGAAATAGGTAAGACCTATTTATACAAGTCGAGTTTGAAACGTACTCCGCCTCATGAAGGAAGAGAGTAAAGGATGAAATAATGGGAGGAGGTGGTAACCGCATGGTTTAATGGGCGAAAACGTTTTTCACCATTATTTCCTCTTTTATTTGACCGCTTTATTCCTTTTCACGCTTTCTTAATGTGAGCGTAGTGTACGCCGCATGTCAGACCGCCAAACCAAAACCCTAAAGAAGCATCCCCGCTTTGTGTTGATGTCTCGAGTGTTGGTTGCATCTTGAGTGCAAGTGGCACCGCTAGTGGCGTGTGTGGCATGTGCCAATGGCATGTGCGGAATGCCTTGGTGGTAGTTTGCAAGGTTTGCAAGTTGGGCTACCAGCGTGTGTGCTTGGCATGTGCCGATGGCATGTGCGGAATGCCTTGGTGGTAGGTTGCACGGTTTGCAAGTTAGGATACCAAATGTGTGTGTTTGGCATGTGCCAATGGCATGTGCGGAATGCCTTGGTGGTAGGTAGCACGGTTTGCAAGTTAGGCTACCAAATATGTGTGTGTTTGGCATGTGCCAATGGCATGCGTGGCCATTAGGGCCGTGACCTTGATAGGGAAACTAGCTAGCGAGCATGTTGGCATGTGCCAATGGCATGCGTGGCCGTTAGGGCCGTGACCTTGATAGGGAAACTAGCTAGCGAGCATGTTGGCATGTGCCAATGGCATGCGTGGCCATTAGGGCCGTGATTTTGCTAGGGAAACTGGCTAGCGAGCATGTTGGCATGTGCCAATGGCATGCATGGCCGTTAGGGCCGTGAATTCGCTAGGGAAACTAGCTAGCGAGCATGTTGGCATGTGCCAATGGCATGCGTGGCCGTTAGGGTCGTGGTTTTGCTAGGGAAACTAGCTAGCGAGCATGTTGGCATGTGCCAATGGCATGCATGGCCGTTGACCTAGTTGCATGTTTCGCAAGCCTAGGGCGCTATGTTTGGCGTGCCAAAGTCATGGCGACTTGGAAATATGGCTTCATGACACGTTTTGGCATGTGCCAATGGCACGTGCAGCCATGTTGACCTAGTTGCAAGTTTTGCAAACCTAGGGCGCTATGTTAGGCGTGGGCCAAAGTCATAGCGACTTGGAAATATGGCTTGCGACACGTTTTGGCATGTGCCAATGGCACGTGTAGCCATGTTGACCTAGTTGCAAGTCTTTCAAACCTAGGGCGCTATGTTGGGTGGGCCAAAGTCATAGAACTTGGAAATATGGCTTTATGCGACACGTTTTGGCATGTGCCAATGGCACATGCAGCCATGTTGACCTAGTTGCAAGTTTTGCAAACCTAGGGCGCTATGTTGGCGTGGGCCAAAGTCATAGCGACTTGGAATTTGGCGTTGTTGCCATGGTGCGCAGGGTGTGGCTTGGTTTGGCATGGTTGCCATGGTGCAGTGAGTGCGGCTTGGCTTGGCATGGTTGCCATGGTGCGCAAAGATGCGACTTGGCTTGGCATTGTTGCCATGGTGCGCAGATGATGCGCTTGGCATTGTTGCCATGGTGCGCAAAGATGCGACTTGGTTTGGCATTGTTGCCATGGTGCGCAGATATGCGGCTTAGCATTGTTGCCATGGTCGCAGATATGCGACTTGGTTTGGCATTGTTGCCATGGTGCGCAGTATGCGGCTTGGTTTGGCATGGTTGCCATGGTGCGCAGAGGCGCTTGGCTTGGCATGGTTGCCATGGTGCGCAGAGTGCGGCTTGGTTTGGCATGGTTGCCATGGTGCGCAGTGTGCGGCTTGGTTTGGCATGGTTGCCATGGTGCGCAGAGTGCGCTTGGTTTGGCATGGTTGCCATGGTGCGCAGGATGCGGCTTGGTTTGGCATGGTTGCCATGGTCGCAAGATGCGGCTTGGTTTGGCATGGTTGCCATGGTGCGCAGTATGCGGCTTGGTTTGGCATGGTCGCCATGGTGGCAGTATGCGGCTTGGTTTGGCATGGTCGCCATGGTGCGCAGTATGCGGCTTGGTTTGGCATGGTTGCCATGGTGAGCAGTATGCGGCTTGGTTTGGCATTGTTGCCATGGTGCGCAGGGTGCGGCTTGGTTTTGGAATTAGGGTTCTGTGTTGAAAACCCTAATCTGGTATTTTGAAAAAATACCCCTATTAATTATTTACACCTGAGTTAAATGCTCTTAGTTAATGTGTTGCGGGTAACGCTGGGTCATGGGGTTTTACGATTTTACCCCTTTTTTAAAACCACCATCAACACTCTTGAAAGTAGTCATCATCATACTCAGGTTATAAAAAAAGGTCCAAGAGCTTGAAGATTATGTTGGAGAGGTACTTGTGGTGGATCTTGTAGCAGCATTTCTTAGTGGTTGAGCAAGTAAACATCAATGCAGTTTTGGTGCTCATGCCCTAGTCTGTCACAATGTCTGCAAAACAATCTGGGAAGTTCTTGATCAACAAAATTAATCATGTTGACACTCCTTCTATTATTAGGTGCAGTTGTACCAAATTGAAGTGTCTGAGTAATATCAATTCTAAGCCTAATTTTCATGGTACTGTAATCATTATAGTGGTGAATAGGGTCATCAAAAGAAATTAGTACTCCAAAGTTTTGAGTGTTCTCTATGACATTGAGGATTCTGGTTTGCTCAGGGTAAAGTTTGTGGAGTGAAATCTTAAAAATTTCAGTAGTGATTTCAAAGTTATCAAGGAGAACTAAGAAGTTACATGGTTGGAACATGAAAGTGTCTCCATAAATCACCCTAGTTCCTTGCCTAAGGACATTAAAATACTCAAAGCTGGATTTAAAATTGATCAAATAAAAGCCCCTACGAAGCTTGTCAACTGAAATTTCACTAGTAAGCTTCCATCTGTATCTTAGAGCATTTCTTAAATAAAAGGAATTTTTGTTCATTTTTGTTAAAAAAACAACCAACCAGCTGATGCTGCCAAGATAAGCATTCGTAGCATGAGAATCAAGAAAACCATTGTATGCAACTGTTGATGGTGGTTTTTAGACAAGGGTAAAATCGTAAAACCCCATGACCTAGCGTTACCCGCAACACATTAACTAAGAGCATTTAACTCAGGTGTAAATAATTAATAGGGGTATTTTTTCAAAATACCAGATTAGGGTTTTCAAATACGTAACCCTAATTCCAAACCAAGCCGCATATCACGCACCATGGCAACCATGCCAAACCAAGCCGCATCACGCGCACCATGGCAACAATGCCAAGCCGCATATCGCGCACCATGGCAACAATGCTAAGCCAAGTCGCATATCAGCGCACCATGGCAACAATGCCAAGCCAAGTCGCATATCATACACCATGGCAACCATGCCAAACCAAGCCGCACTCGCGCACCATGGCAACCATGCCAAAACAAGCCGCATATCACGCACCATGGCAACAATGCCAAACCAAGCCGCATATCGCGCACCATGGCAACAATGCCAAGCCGCATATCGCGCACCATGGCAACAATGCCAAACCAAGCCGCATACTCACGCACCATGGCAACAATGCCAAACCAAGCCGCATACTGCGCACCATGGCAACAATGCCAAGCCAAGTCGCATATTGCGCACCATGGCAACCATGCCAAACCAAGCCGCACTCTGCGCACCATGGCAACCATGCCAAAACAAGCCGCATACTGCGCACCATGGCAACCATGCCAAGCCAAGACGCACTCTGCGCACCATGGCAACCATGCCAAACCAAGCCGCACCCTGCACACCATGACAACAACGCCAAATTCCAAGCCGCTATGCCTTTGGCCCACGCCCAACATAGGGCCCTAGGTTTGCAAGACTTGCAACTAGGTCAACATGGCTGCACGTGCCATTGGCACATGCCAAAACGTGTCGCAAGCCATATTTCCAAGTCGCTATGACTTTGGCCCACGCCCAACATAGCGCCCCTAGGTTTGCAAGACTTGCAACTAGGTCAACATGGCTGCACGTGCCATTGGCACATACCAAAACGTGTCGCAAGCCATATTTCCAAGTCGCTATGACTTTGGCCCATGCCCAACATAGCGCCCTAGGTTTGCAAGACTTGCAACTAGGTCAACATGGCTGCACGTGCCATTGGCACATGCCAAAACGTGTCGCAAACCATATTTCCAAGTCGCTATGACTTCGCCCACGCCAAACATAGCGCCCTAGGTTTGCAAAACATGCAACTAGGTCAACGGCCATGCATGCCATTGGCACATGCCAACATGCTCGCTAGCTAGTTTCCTAGCGAAATCACGGCCCTAACGGCCATGCATGCCATTGGCACATGCCAACATGCTCGCAGCCGCTTTCCCTAGCAAAATCACGGCCCTAACGGCCACGCATGCCATTGGCACATGCCAACATGCTCGCTAGCTAGTTTCCTATCAAGGTCTCGCCCTAACGGCCACGCATGCCATTGGCACATGCCAACATGCTCGCTAGCTAGTTTCCCTATCAAGGTCACGGCTCTAACGGCCACGCATGCCATTGGCACATGCCAACATGCTCGCTAGCTAGTTTCCCTATCAAGGTCACGGCCCTAACGGCCACGCATGCCATTGGCACATGCCAACATGCTCGCTAGCTAGTTTCCCTATCAAGGTCACGGCCCTAACGGCCACGCATGCCATTGGCACATGCCAACATGCTCGCTAGCTAGTTTCCCTATCAAGGTCACGGCCCTAATGGCCACGCATGCCATTGGCACATGCCAAACACACACGTCCGGTATCCTAACTTGCAAACCGTGCAACCTACCACCAAGGCATTCCGCACATGCCACTCGGCACATGCCAAGCACACACGCTGGTAGCCAAACTTGCAAACCGTGCAAACTACCACCAAGGCATTCCGCACATGCCATTGGCACATGCCACACGCTCCACTAGCAGCGCCACTTGCACTCAAGATGCAACCAACACTCGAGACATCAACACAAACTGGGGGATGCTTCTTTAGGGTTTTGGTTTGGCGGTCACAGCATGCAGCGTACACTACGCTCACATTAAGAAAGCGTCAAAAGGAATAAAGCGGTCAAATAAAAGAGGAAATAATGGTGAAAAATATTTTCGCCCATTAAACCATGCGGTTACCACCTCCTCCCATTATTTCACCCTTTACTCTCTTACTTCATGAGGCCAGGGTACGTTTCAAACTCGACTTGTATAAATAGTTCTTACCTATTTCCACCAGACAACAAGTCTCGGTCAGGAGAAATATACTACACTTACACTCTCTCAAAGGCAACTTTGCAAGCTCTCCCAAAAGCTTTCATCTCTTGCAAGCTTCCTAAGCTTTCACTTTCTCGATACAAGTCGAGATACTACTCTCCTCAACACCTTTCTTTGCTTCCCTCCCCAAATCAACCCTTCTCCTCCACTTTGTGACCGAACCAAGTCCGGAACGGCCATTTCTTGGTTTAGGCCTGACTTGTGCTGATTGATCTCTCGAATCTATAAATTGCTCACGTGCAACACATTTGTTTAGGGTTTGAACCAGTTTCTCACTCACCTACCGAATTTACCGAAATCGGCAGAAACGATTTTTACCCATAAACAATTGGCGACCACAGTGGGAGGATTGATCTATCGGCTACAATGTCAGATTTTCGATCTCGTTCTTCGACCCAGATGTCAAGATGGTAAAGGAAGGCAACTCGATCCGACTCAACTACCAGGCGACTCGGTTACCAGTTGCAAAAACTACACGAGAAAACTGGCGACTCGTTGAAGATTCCACCAGCGATTGGGGACTTGCGACTCGACTCAATCGCCAGACAACCCTAAGTTATCGTTGTTAAAACTACACCAAATCCTGACTCATCAAGATACCAAAGAATTGGGGACTAATCAAGCGATGCTACAAAGAAAGCCTCCTTTTACTTGGAAAGAGGCGTGTTTGCAAGTGAGTAAATTTAGATTGGGCAAGACATACGATCTGTTTTTTTTAGGTTCTTAATAAAACCGCCATACTATTGCGTCTTGTGCCTATTGCTAGCACACACTTTTATAAAAGCAATATTCCTTTCCCAAAACATAATCAGAGTTATATTATCAAAACCATTCATCCCAGAAATAATCCAATACCCTAAAAAGCTACCAGCTGTCTATCAAAGGTCAAGCTTTGAACCAGACATCCAATATGTCTTTCAAAAAAAAAAAAAAAGAACCTAAATGAAAGATTAACAGAGAAATGTTCAAGGAAAATCATCAAGAGCCGCTCTCTTCATAGTCAACATCTTGGAAAGCTTTTCGAGTTCCACCTCCCTCCTCGTGCAATCTCCTCGGCGGAAAGGCTTTCGATTGCGCATCTTTCAACTTTTGGATCTCAAGCAAGGCCTTCGACAAACCACGAAGTGTTGAACTCCTTTTCTACGCACACGTCGCGATAGTGCTCCCACTTCAATAACGTCTTCGAAACTATGTGACCAAATACCTCATACATATCCTCGATGGAAGATAAAGACTCTTCCACACGCTTAACCAATGCAAATCGACTAGTGACTTTATTGGTTGTGGCCATATGTCCGTACTTCTCCCGCATTCTCGTGTACAACGCCTCGTGCTTAGCCGCACGATAAAGCCGCCAACCAAAGACATGACCAGGATAAGGAACCAAGTACGGAGGATCAAAAAGGCGTCCGCACCTGGCCTCACGACTTGCAAAGGGTCTTCTTCCATGCCTACAAAGAGCAACCATCGTAGAATCATCCGCCGATTGAGCCACATCTCAGTGTCCTGCAATTGGCTAACGCCCGTCTCCAAGTCACCACGTGGTCACCAAAGGCAAGTTTTCGTGTGGCTCTACCCGTAATCATCCTCCGAACCGGATTCCTCCCGCGAACTTGAGTTAGACATTTTTCAAAAGAAGAAGAAAGAAAAGAAGCGCTTGCCGACGCGCTTACCGTGACGTGCTTACTCGGACACGCTTACCGTGACGCACATGCCAGGCACGCATGCCGCACGCGCATGCCAGCCGCAGCACCACACTCGTGCTAACAATTTGCATCCTTCCAAATAGCTAACAACTTGCGCCTTCCGCACCATCCTTGCCCTTCGAAACAGCGCCATGGCTCCAAAGACTTCGTGATCAAAACCGTGTCATCTCTCGCACGATACACTTACGATCACCAGAACTGTGGCCGCTCCGCCACCCCAACGGTTATTCAAGCATGGCAACTTCAACCGTCACCAGAGACGCTACTCCACCATCGTGGCAAGATACTAGAAGATCCTAAGAAGTCGACCCTCTTTAGCACCGTTGGTTTGATGAAAAGACAAACGATACTTTAGCAGACGTGCGTTTATAGATGAAGAGGCTCGCGTTGCTCTTAGACTCCCAAAGAAGGGGATAAGCAATCCAATTTCTCACACATGAAGATCGGGAAAGACTTCTCAAAAATCGAAAGCAAGGGAAATCAACAACTCTCCCGAGTTCACAGAGACCCTTCTCCCGTCAGACCCGCACAATGGGAACTTGACCCACAAAGTCATACAAGCCTATGATGAAACAGCTTATGTGAGATTCTATGTTTCTCCAAGGCGTAGCATCAAGACATATTTTGCACCCTCAACCGCACCGCATCGTAGAAAGCAGCGCTTCCACCAGGGAAGCCGTTCCCAAACCCCTACCTCTCCCGGAAAGCACGATCGATAGATGAAACCGGGACTCTTAACCTCTATTCTCTTGAGGGATGTCGAGTTTGACAGAACGTGACGCGCCTCCGACTTCAAAATGGTAACCGTCAAGGCTCAAAGTTGCAAGACGTCTTTCCAACATTCTCTCCAAAAGTAGCTCCGCATCAACGTTCTTCCGTAAGTATCTACGCATCGCCGTTCTCTCCAAAGAGCCGCTTCGCTTCAACGCTCGCTTCAACGCCACTCCTTCCCCGCAAAGTTTGCTCGCTTACGCATCCACCAATCCTTTTACTTCCACGGAATCCCATAGAATATCACCAACCTAATTTGTTACCACGATAATGTAGTCTCTCCCGATTACATCTCCAACCCGTAACTCGTTGCCCCTCACTCGTTGATACCACCAGAGCTTCACCGCAGCAGAACTACTACAAAGATGGAAATACGTAAACCATACTTGAGAACGGAAGATATACACCTGAGCCCTTCACCGTCAAAGCTACGAAGAACAATCCACCAAAAATCCGTACCCATAACAAGGTCCTCTACTCTTCAAGGGTGCAGCGCAAGAACATCATCACCTCTCTCGTCTGTAAGACGTCTTCAACACTTTATGAGGCCGCGGAGGATCCCGAGTCCGCATTATCCAGATATGTCGTCATGTAATTTCGAGCATCCCAAAGGTCACATCCGTAAGAGTACGATAGGCTTATATCAAATCCCGTGGAGGGGGATTCAAGGCGATATAATGAAAGTAGGTCATGCATGGGGACTACCAGCGTAAGATGATTTCACTCCCCTCAACCAGGTTATTACTGATTTCAACATCATCACTATCGAGGTTTTACGAGCCGCGGGAATTTCTCAACATGAACCCGTACATGTGCACCGAAAACTCCAAGAGCACGCCAGAAGGTTACATTCACGTATTCATCCATTCCATCATATCAAACCGAAGTATGACCGGGGACTTCTCGCTACACCCCATTTCGTAAAATAGAGCCCTAAATCAGCGTCCTCCAAGTCTCAGCACAACAAGGACGGATTCGAAGGAAGGGGAACGACTAGGTTATCCTCGTCGATAACACTGACGCATGCTCCAACAGGATATCTCTGCACAAAAGGAAAATTTTCCATTCATCAAACAAGCGAGTCAGACCTCGCTCCTTCACCTGGAGAACTCCGGGTCGGGTTAGAAGATGGTTCTGCCTCTCGCGCGACACGACAAAGAGAGAAACTCAACAAGAAGAACCCTTTCTCAAACGAGAGAGATGATGCAATTACGCTTGATATGAATACGTAACCTTAAAAGGAAAGGAAGCAATGAGGGACATAACGCTTCTAGATTTTAGCATGGACAATGCCCGATCGAAGCCGCGTGAAGGAAGGCAAAACAAGGAAACTTTGCTATCTCGTAGAAACACCTACTCCCTCCTTGTTTACACCGCCTCGCGCCTAGCGCAATCGCCTTCCACATTTCGCGCCGGCCCCGCCAGCCTAGCACGCTCGCCTCCCAACTCATGCCCAACTTCCCAACGTCGCCCAATTTGCACCGGTCCCCACCAATTGCGCCAACTTCCCAATGACCGCCTCAAGTCACGCCAAAGAAGCACGCACAGCCTTTCCCTACCTTGCGCGGCCCCACCAAACTAGCACACCAGCTTCTAACTCGCCAACTTCCCAATGACCGCCCAAGTCACGCCAAGCAAGCACGCACAGCCTTCCTACCTTGCGCCCGGTCCCACCAGCCTAGCACGCCCAGCTTCTTAACTCGCGTCAACCTCCCAATGACCGCCCAAGTCACGCCAAAGAAGCACGCACAGCCTTCCCTACCTTACGCTTGCGGTCCCACCAGCTAGCACGCCTGGCTTTCCTAACTCGCGTCAACTTCTCAATGCCGCCCAGCCTTCCGTCTCTCAATGATGCCGACTTCCCAATTGCGCCACCTCTCCCGATTTGTGCAAAACTACCGAGGCAAGGATTCCAAGTCCTATTTATAAAAGGTCGACAAGCCTCCTCAATTCTCTTTACGGTTTGTCGTTGATAGTTTGTCACCATCTTATGCTTACCTCGCAACAAAGCCCCCTGCTCCGAGCTAAGCAGGGGACTTAATGTTGATGGTGGTTTTTAGACAAGGGTAAAATCGTAAAACCCCATGACCTAGCGTTACCCGCAACACATTAACTAAGAGCATTTAACTCAGGTGTAAATAATTAATAGGGGTATTTTTTCAAAATACCAGATTAGGGTTTTCAACACAGAACCCTAATTCCAAACCAAGCCGCATACTGCGCACCATGGCAACCATGCCAAACCAAGCCGCATACTGCGCACCATGGCAACAATGCCAAGCCAAGTCGCATACTGCGCACCATGGCAACAATGCCAAGCCAAGTCGCATACTGCGCACCATGGCAACCATGCCAAACCAAGCCGCACTCTGCGCACCATGGCAACCATGCCAAAACAAGCCGCATACTGCGCACCATGGCAACAATGCCAAACCAAGCCGCATACTGCGCACCATGGCAACAATGCCAAGCCGCATACTGATAGGTGTCTAAAACACCTTAATATTTATCTATTGTTTATGCTTTCTTTGCTCAGTTTTCTTGTAAATATGTATCTAATGGTTGTTTTTGAGTATTTAGGTACTTTGGAGTCATTTGGAATAAAAGAAGAAGAAAGAGCAAAAGCGTCAATTGTCATGTGCAATTGCTATCGGGAGCGGAGCCGAGACAAGCCAAGCCAAGGATAAGGGGTTGCCAGCTTTAGTTGGTGGCCTGTATTGTTTTAGTGGGTGCAGATATCCAAATTTGTACGGACAAACCTGATTAGGTCGAGTTGCTTCTCAGACAACTCAATTTTCTTTTACTCCTCATTAATTCATGACCTCTGAAAACAAGAAGGGAGGCGCTGCTATGAGAAATCAGGGAAGAGCAATTGAAGGGATGATAGTGTCTCGTGGTGGCTGAGAGTACAGAACAAGAAGGTCGATTAAGTTGTTGTCATCTCGGTTTATTCAACCAGAGAAGAGGAATTAGGTTTTGATGCTTTGAGAGAGACGGAGGAAGTGGTGGATTTCGGATGGGTTTAGTGATTGAGGTCGATTCGTAGAGATTAAACTCAAATTGTCGCAGCTTGATGGTGAAGATGAAGTCGATGCAAGTGTATTTGAAGAATTGGGAATCAACCATTTGGATTCAGTTGAAGATTGAAATTTAGGGTTCTTGGTAGATTGGGGGTGATGTGAAATTGTATCTCAAGCGCCATGTCAAGATTTGAGTCTCCATGGTGCTACTGATTCAAGAAGGTGGGTTTAACTCGGATTTGAAATTCCAGGGGAAATTAGAGAAGATTAATGTAGATGTAAGGGTGTCTGAAGAAGGGTTTTGCTGATTTCTTGTGCTGGCAATGTGAGTCTTATGTTGGTGACTGATTGAGCAGAATTAGATGAATGCATAAGCTTACAGGGTTTTGGTGGAATTATACTGCTACTGTTAATTATTTTTGGAAGTGAAGCTAGAACTGATTGCAGGAATTATGTTGAAGCTGTAGTCGATGGATTGCAGCCAGGAATGAAGCTAGGGGCTTGAACTGAGAGTTGTAGCTATTGCTGCCATGGACTCACTGTGCAGGTTGAACTGGCAATGGGTTGGCTTTGTGCCGAGATTGCAAAGTGAGGAATCTGGGAGTTGAGATAAAGAAATAAGAAAAGAAGAACAACAGGCACAGGTGGTGTTCAAATCCACAATGGCCAGTTGCTGTTGCAGGGTGCATCTGATGGCAGCAGGATGGTGCTAACTGATGCAAGCAGTGTGGTGTTTGGCTAATTGATTGGTGCTAGGCGTGTGGGGTGACAGGTAATGGCAAAAGAAGGTGCAGAAATTGGTTAAGTCTCAAATTGGAGTATTTGGTAATGAGATAATGGCCGAGATTAGAATTCATAGAGGCGACAAGGAAGTCATTTGTGCAGCTGCTCGCTACATTATCTCAATTGATGGCGAGCTATGAGTCTAAGGATGAGTGTAAAGGATTCAAGTATGTTGTGGGTTTAGAATCGACAAAGAAGTGAGGAATTGAATCGATGTTGTTGCAAAGCTGAGATGGGTTTCTCGCCGTTGTTCATGAAGAATGAATGAGAAGAAGGAGAATCAGTGGTTTTGAGTTGACATATTGCAAAGCGGTGGTTGGTGCTTAAAGCTTGAGTTGACGTAGTCATGTTCGAGAAGATGTTAGAGATGTTTCATTTTCGTGGCTGCAATGGACCTGGCAAATTGAGGTGCGATTAATGGTTTGGTCACGTCGTGCTATTGTTTTAAGTTGTGAAGCCATATGGCTTGGCGACTACCGGTGAGGCAATAAGAAATGGTGATGCTATGTTAATGGATGTGACAGATGAGGTGATCTGGTGCTAATCGCAGGACTTGTGGAGGTGGTGCTAAGATGTCCGGAAGTGTGGTCAGAAGAAATGCAATGGCAAATGCAGATAGATGGTGGAATGTGCTGTTGTGCAGTGATGGATGGAACTGGAATTGCAGGTTATAGTGCCTGTTAATGAATGGATTAAGCTGAGCATGCGATGGAGTTGCTGTTGCAGAATGGTTTGAGACTGGTGGCATTTTGTTGCGGTGAAGCCATGGAAGTTTGCAAGGTCAAATGGATTTATGTTGATGTTTTGGTTGTACAAAGGTCTTGCAGAGAATGAGTGAATGAGTTGTGTATGAATGCAAGTGGTTGGCTTGAGTGTTCTGCTCACTTTGGAGTTGGGCATGAGCAATGCAACTGAACAGGAACCGAAGTCAGAAAGGGCAATGATGGGCAACAATAGTTCTGGCATGGCAATGGCCTCGTGTCAAGACCACTCAGTCAGTCCAATCAGCCGAGTTAAATATCTAACTCAGATCTGACTCACCCGACTAGACCTTGACTCGGTCTGACTTTCCGAGTTGACTCGGTTGACTTAACTGTGACCGGTGATTGTTGACATTCCCAGTCACCGAGGCAATTTTCCTGTGATTTCGCCAAGTTCCGACTATTTTAGGGACCTCCTGCGATTACTTTTTGAGCATATTTTCTACATGGGTTTTCTCACACTTGGGCTTGGAGGACTTCTATCTATTGGACCTTTGAATACTTGACCTAAGAAGAAACATAAAAGGGAGGATTTCTACTTCTTTGTTTATTACGTATCACGTATTCTTCTTGGAGTTTTGGAGAGAGCCGCAGCTAGGGTTTGCTTTCGTTTTAATATTTTCATCTTCTTTAATTTATTTTATTTATTGATTTGATAATGAACTCCATATTTATGAATAACTAAAACTCTCTTTGATTAAGGGCGATTTCGAAGCCCGAAATATGAATCTATATTTGATATGAAATAACTTGTTCTCTTGCATTCATTAATGTTATTGATTGATTTCTACCATGCTAATATTGTCTATGGATTATTTGTTAAGGGTTTAAGTTCGAAATTGAATCATTAATTCTTAATCTATTTGCTAGTTTAGATTTTCTTCGAATTCGTAATTGTCTAGAGAAGATAAACACAAGTAGTAATATGTGGGTATTGATGATGGGACTTTGTTAAGTACCCATATGTAGAATTCAACACTAGTAGGTGATTCATGCCTTTGAGTTCATCACTAGGAGCAACCTTATCTCACAGAACTTAGAGCATTTGTTTAAGTCAAACCTAGTAAGCGTACCTCTAGGAAACTTGGCAAGTAGGAACCGAGTCGTCGAGCGCTTCCGTATCCGGTGAGCTAGAAGATAATAACGGATTAGTTGAGCGTACTAATTATTCTAGGGTTGTTAGTAACATGATAATGTGAAGAACATAGCTATCTATCAATTTGGTTTGTATTCCGTGGTCTAGAATGAACCTTTAATCAATTACATCACAAATTTGAATACATTTTACAATTTTCAAAGATTTCTACAACAAAATCATCTTTGCTAAGAGTATTTGCATAACAACTTGAACTTCATACCTCCCTTGGGACGATCCTACTTACATTATACTACTTGCTAGTTAAAGAGAAGTAGAGAAATTTATTTTTATGAGTTCGACACCCGTCACATATCACGCGCACCATGGCAACAATGCCAAACCAAGCCGCATATCGCGCACCATGGCAACAATGCCAAACCAAGCCGCATATCGCGCACCATGGCAACAATGCCAAGCCGCATATCACAAGCACCATGGCAACAATGCCAAGCCAAGTCGCATATCGCGCACCATGGCAACCATGCCAAACCAAGCCGCACTCGCGCACCATGGCAACCATGCCAAAACAAGCCGCATACCGTGCACCATGGCAACCATGCTGCCAAGCCGCACTCGCGCACCATGGCAACCATGCCAAACCAAGCCGCACCCTGCGCACCATGACAACAACGCCAAATTCCAAGCCGCTATGCCTTTGGCCCACGCCCAACATAGCGCCCTAGGTTTGCAAGACTTGCAACTAGGTCAACATGGCTGCACGTGCCATTGGCACATGCCAAAACGTGTCGCAAGCCATATTTCCAAGTCGCTATGACTTTGGCCCACGCCCAACATAGCGCCCTAGGTTTGCAAGACTTGCAACTAGGTCAACATGGCTGCACGTGCCATTGGCACATATCAAAACGTGTCGCAAGCCATATTTCCAAGTCGCTATGACTTTGGCCCACGCCCAACATAGCGCCCTAAGTTTGCAAGACTTGCAACTAGGTCAACATGGCTGCACGTGCCATTGGCACATGCCAAAACGTGTCGCAAGCCATATTTCCAAGTCGCTATGACTCTGGCCCACGCCAAACATAGCGCCCTAGGTTTGCAAAACATGCAACTAGGTCAACGGCCATGCATGCCATTGGCACATGCCAACATGCTCGCTAGCTAGTTTCCCTAGCGAAATCACGGCCCTAATGGCCATGCATGCCATTGGCGCATGCCATTGGCACATGCCAACATGCTCGCTAGCCAGTTTCCCTAGCAAAATCACGGCCCTAACGGTCACGCATGCCATTGGCACATGCCAACATGCTCGCTAGCTAGTTTCCCTATCAAGGTCACGGCCCTAACGGCCACGCATGCCATTGGCACATGCCAACATGCTCGCTAGCTAGTTTCCCTATCAAGGTCACGGCCCTAACGGCCACGCATGCCATTGGCACATGCCAACATGCTCGCTAGCTAGTTTCCTATCAAGGTCACGGCCCTAACGGCCACGCATGCCATTGGCACATGCCAACATGCTCGCTAGCTAGTTTCCCTATCAAGGTCACGGCCCTAATGGCCACGCATGCCATTGGCACATGCCAAACACACACGCTGGTATCCTAACTTGCAAACCGTGCAACCTACCACCAAGGAATTCCGCACATGCCAAGCACACACGCTGGTAGCCCAACTTGCAAACCGTGCAAACTACCACCAAGGCATTCCGCACATGCCATTGGCACATGCCACACGCGCCACTAGCAGCGCCACTTGCACTCAAGATGCAACCAACACTCGAGACATCAACACAAACTGGGGGATGCTTCTTTAGGGTTTTGGTTTGGCTGTCACAAAGATGCAACAGACACTACGCTCACATTAAGAAAGCGTGAAAAGGAATAAAGCGGTCAAATAAAAGAGGAAATAATGGTGAAAAACGTTTTCGCCCATTAAACCATGCGGTTACCACCTCCTCCCATTATTTCACCCTTTACTCTCTTCCTTCATGAGGCCAGGGTACGTTTCAAACTCGACTTGTATAAATAGGTCTTACCTATTTCCACCACACAACAAGTCTCGGCCGTGAGAAATATACTACACTTACACTCTCAGAAAGGCAACTTTGCAAGCTCTCCCAAAAAGCTTTCATCTCTTGCAAGCTTCCTAAGCTTTCACTTTCTGATACAAGTCGAGATACTACTCTCCTCAACACCTTTCTTTGCTTCCCTCCCCAAATCAACCCTTCTCCTCCACTTTGTGACCGAAGCAAGTCTGGAACGGCCATTTCTTGGTTTAGGCCGGACTTGTACAGATTGATCTCTCGAATCTATAAAGTGCTCACGTGCAGCACATTTGTTTAGGGTTTGAACCAGTTTCTCACTCACCTACCGAATTTACCGAAATCGGCAGAAACGATTTTTACCCATAAACAGCAACATCTCTAGAACTACGGCTAGACATAGAGAAACCAACAAAAAAAATAACAGAACATTAAAGGAGAAAGGAAAAACAGGCAAGGAGCTAGGGAGAAAGAGGAAATGGGTGAGGTAAAAGTCATTGGATTGAGCCAAATTTATAGGTGAAAGGATCATAGAGAACTTCTTTTTTTATTTTTTTTAACATTATATATATATTTTTTTTTTAAAACTTTAGAATTAAAATTGATTCCGTGAAAAAAGGTTTTGCAGAAAACATGGAGCAGTAGTTGATGGATTGAAATTGGTTACATCAAGAAAATAGGCTAAGAGTTACTTGTTTAATTCTCCAATTGCCACTTCAATTTCTTCATCTCCAAGGGTGAGTTTTAAAATTGATCTGAGAAGACAGCAGCAACAGAGAGGATGAACAATACTCCTAGGAACTTGTAGTGAGGACTCGCTGAATTGAAGACCCGGCGTTTAACAGAGAGGGAAAGCTGAAAGCTCATGATGAGTTGTTCTTCCCGTAGGCGTAGTAGCATCATTTTTGATAAAAATTAGATCCGATTAAAAGGACCATCAAATCAGATAACTCATATTCTTCAGAATTAATATCTAGCCAGAATTGAAGGACAGTTTTATTGTAGAGACCACAATGCTATGAATTAGGAAAATTTTACATCACCAAAAATTAGGGTTAAGTAACACCAACATCTAATCATACCTTTCCCCGAAACTTTTAAAGACTACATCTTGATAGGGCCAGTGGATAAGGGGTTTAGTTAGAAGAAATTGGGAGAAACGTGGAAGTTGTTTTTAAGATTAGGGTTGCAGAAGGAATTGAATTGAGTTTTTGTAGATGGGTGAGTTGAATCGTTTTAATCGTCTTATTTACCAATAAAGTCTGCAGATAAAATTCCTAGCTTAAGAATAATCAAAGTTGCACATGTACATTTGTTTATGGAAAGTGATACACATAGTTTCTCCCGATTTTTACCTTGCGAGGGGATCATGTGGTGGTTGTGATGCTGCTACAACATTGGGATAGGAGTGGTTAAAGGCGGTCTTATTTTATGTCTCATGCAAGACAAAATTCGGGATAAGCTGTCGGTAAATTAATCATTTCCGCTTGGTTATACTATGTGCACTTGATATTAGTTTTTCTTTCAATTTTCCCTAGCTAATTACTTTTTTATCTTTTTGGTAAACTAATTATTTTATTTTCGATTCCGAATATAGGGTGGAGCCGGGTTTAATGCAGCATAAATTTTTTCCATCCATGTTAGAGGTGCAAACTAGACTTAAACTTGGAAGCTGATTCGGCCCATTTCAAGTTTCAACTCAACCACATATCTATGCTCCATTGCTCTAGTCTTGCTCCTTCCCCCTCATTCGGATATCAATGTACCGGTATTACTAGGAGCGGGCACCCTATAGCTATCACGCTTCCATAATCTTCCCCATCTATAAACGTCCAAGGTCCACCCAGTGGAGACCGGAGAGTACATTGGTAACAGGTTGATGTCCGCCTGTCCCCCCTTCCAACCGGCCACACATGACTATCACACCAATAACTCTTCTTTCACCTCAAAACCACCGCAAACCGACACCTCACCCCCCTCATTTAACTCTCCTCTCAGACAGTGGATCTAAACACAAAATCGTGGCAGAGCAGTATAAAATGTTTGCTGTTGTTGGTTGCCTGAGACTCCGTTAGTATCAAGTTCTCAAATGACCGGTGGAAGTCGTGGAAGTGGAAGTGGAAGTCGTGGAGGTCGTAGAAGTCGTCAACACAATCTATCTATTATGGAAGAGAGTATGGTAGAGGTCAGCTACAACCAACAGCAGCAAACTTGGAGACGAATTTTCAGTCTCCTCTTAGTTTCATTCCCCAAGGTCTTGTACTTACTCATGCTGGTGGACACGTCAATTTGGATGCATTTAGGCAATCCGTAATTTATACCCCAACAAGTTCAGCATTTCACCGATTTCAAGCACCTCCAATGGCTCCGGTACCATTTTAAGGTTATGACTCACCTGATGCTACTCAACCACCATCTCAGAGTCCAAATAAAGAGTTTTCACAAGATCCAACAGGCTTAGGGGATTATGTATTTGGTGGTAATCGTTAGGTTGAGAGTTTTGTTAGTTCTTATTTCGTGGCTTATTTAAATCGTTAATATAATTGCACTTTTGTTTGATAAATAATAATCTTCATTTAAAGTTTTCTACATAAGTTAAAATTAAGAACTTAGAATTGATAAGCTAGATTAAATTGGGGAAACACTTTTAAGATTTCATAACAACTTGCATATCAGAACTTCTCTCTGTTGTCACGCAGCCACTTTGCACGACATCTTTGATCAATCTCTAGCAGGGTTTCACCACTTCTCATGTTTCGAGCCTCTTCCCTTATCATACCAATATAGTTGTTAACATTCTTGGAAATTATGGAGAAACAAGCACCCAACACCATCGAATTGCGATTGTAGAGCTTCGTTGTTTCTTCTTCAAATTTCATTAAAACGCATTCCCAAAACGGAATAAGCCGTACGTAATGCGCCATCAACGATTGGATGATTAGTGTTGAAAACATAATTCCTGCAGATGCATTCATCTTCAAACGTGCTAAAATTGCGCTGTTGTTCAACTCTCCAACTATTTGCTCTTCTTAATTCATTTTTCACACTAGCTCGAAGTGCAACTCTTTGATTTTCGGTCGCATGTTCCTCTTCTATGAATTGAGCCATAGACATGTTTTGAGCCATTGGAAAATATAATAAAATAGGAAGAAGGTGTGCTTTAAAATGGTAGAGGAATGTGGTATTTATAAGGGGAAATATTTATGTCCACTGGATTAGATTCTACCTAGCGGTGTAAACAAGACCGGCCGGTCTTATAAGAGCCGCTATCGGTGTAGTAAACACCAAGCGGTGTAGACTTGACCGACTCGACCGCTCGGTAGACCCTTGACCTTTCCTGGCTAAGTGGAAAATTTTTCCATCTCCATAATGGGTGCAAAATGACAAACTCTTTGGTTTACCCATCTACTTTATAGGTCCAAGAGGTCCACCCGGTGGAGACCGGAGAGTACATTGGTAACAGGTTGCTGTCTGTCTGTCCCCTCCTTCCAACTTACAATATTTTCCTCCAACCGGCCACACGTAACTCACAGCAGTAACCTTTCACCCCAAAACCACCGCAAACCGACACCTCACCCCCTCATTTAACTCTCCTCTCAGACAGTAAAGTAAAAATCAGATCCAAAAACAAAATCTAACCGGTAATAATAAGTAACCACTTCAACTCCACTTCAAAACTCACTCACTTCCACGTATCCTTCACCCACATTTCTCATTTCACCCGAATTTCATTTCCATCTCCATCTTCCTTGATACAATCGAAATCTCAAAAATCCAAAATCACAACAAAAAAAACTCAAAACCCTAACCCCATCTCAGCTCAGATCTCTGCTCCTTCCCAAATCTCAAATATCAAATCATGGAAGTAGAAGAAAATGAAATCGAATCACATCATCCATATCAATCTCAATCCCAATCTCCATCTCTAACCTCTTCACCATCGCCACCACCTTCTCCAACCACTAACCACCCCCAATCTCCACCACCACCACCACCACAAAAACAACAACAACAACCAGGACCACCACTATCCCCATCACCAATTTCATCAATCCAGCCTCAACAACAAGAACACCCAGATTCACCACCACCACAAACCCTAACCCTAGCTTTACCAATCCAACAACCACCTCTCGCCACCGCCAACAACCATCACCACCACCACAAACCCTAACCCTAACTAAATTCATGTAGTTCGTTGAGGAAATCGATGCTATTTGAGGTATGGTGTGAAGTTTCTGATTCCACCATTTGAATTGTTGTTCTTCATTAAGAACAAGTTTATCTTCTTCTTTAAGATTTGATGCTCCCATAACAGAGGAGTAATATGCGCTGTTTATCGAAACCACGATCACATCCGGAAGCCATGGATCTTCACAGTAATGTAGATCTACGTCAAACCAATGTAATTCGTCCCCGAAGATGTCTTTGAAACGATTGCAATAATCAATAGAACTTCCTTGAAGGCTATATGAAATTGTTATAAAAACATATAATAAGAAATCAAGATGGCATACATAAGCCATCTGATTGATTAGAAATATAAAAAAAAACCTAAAAATTGTTGGAACTACAATTTGTTTTATTGAAAACTATACAAACTAGGAATACAAACCTTAATCTTTCCAAAAGATCCGAAAAATCAGATCAAATCCAGACAGATTAGGGTGAAAACGAAGAAGAAGAAGATGGAAGTTTTTTTTTTTTTTTTTTTTTTTTTTGGAGAGAGGGGTTAAAATTGCATTTATTTCATATATATCAACCAGAAATTTCTTTCAACACCTACATTTCAAGAAAAAATGATATATTCCCACTATAAATGTCTACGAGTTTATTATATATTAGGCCAACTTTTAGGTAATAAATTTATATCTATAAAACGAATTATACACATATGTATATCGTTCTGAATTATTTCTGAATCACGAACTGTTGACCAGATTTTTGACTGAGTTTAACTTCAACAAATCCAAATAATACACGTACATACGCCGTTTCGTACATTTGCCGCATAACAAATCGGTAACTAGGTGCAAGGTATCACGATTCACATATCTTACCGCAAAGACCAAAGACCAAAACCCGTTTCCCATAGCAAGTACAGGGTTGGGTAGGAGACAATGTTAACTCCCGAAAATTGGACATAGTTTTTACGCCGTCCTGACCAAGCCTTGCAAAAACCAGTAGGCAATTCACATATCACATATCTTACCCATATCACAATTCACAACCCGTATCACAATGTAGGAATTACTGTTTAATCCAGTTTTTAATGACCCAGTTAATGGGTAGTCCACCCGTGAAAAACATTTACTCGCTAGTCCAAAAACTTTGTGGAGAATATAAAGTATATTTTCTAAATGCCTAAAACACCCTTCCAGATCTAATTAGTATCAACACATGTAAATGTTACTAGTAGTATGTTACTACATACTAGTAGTATCAATATGGTCATACTACATATTAATACACTACAGAAAAAATATACATCTACAACTGGAGATTTATAACG